>QKWP01001326.1:114365-139571 GCA_003550325.1 Gigaspora rosea | reverse complement strand
AGAAAAATAAATATATAGAGCTAGCATTATGCGATGAAGTGCGAAAGGGTTCAAAATATTACTATTTATTTCAGTTTGTTTTTTTCACTATTTTTTGGGTTTAGTTTTTTTGTTTTTATTTTTTTTGTCATTTTTTCATTTTTTCATAAAAAATGTATAATAATATATAATAAAATATATAATATTGATTAAAATATATTTTTAATTAAATATAATGTTTAATAATAATAATAAATAAAAAATATTAAATTTTATATTAAATTGCAAAACCTTGTGAAGATATGCGAAAACATGCGAAAATCTGTAAAATGTTTAAATATAAGTATACAGTATAATAGTATTGTTATTCCTAATTTTAATCTGATATCTATCGATTATTACCGATTATTATCGATTACTTTCTTAATTGATAGTCCTCGTTATAGGGGATTTAAATCGATTACTATCCAATAACGATAAAAATCGATAGTAATCCCTGTACAAATTTTGGTGATGTATATAATACTTAATAAGATATATCAATATATTAAATCATATGCTTTAAATTTTATTGGCATCAACCAGCTAATGCATATTGCATATTGTATAACTATTTTTTGGAGTGTATTAAAATAAACAAAAAAATTCAAATTGGTGAATATACTTAAGTAATATATTTATTATAAAGAAAAAAAATCTATTATTGGATATTTTGTATTCAAAAACAGTGCATCTAACTTTGAATTTAATGCACTCACAACCTGAGCCCTTCATGGTCTAAATTAGCATATTAAATTCAAAGCCAGATACTTTTTTAATTGTTATATAAAAATGATCACTTTGTAATTCTTCAGATTTTTTTATGCCAAATAAAACTATTATTGGTTGCTACTAGTGATGTGTGAATGCAAGTTTTTTTGTCTTTGCATTGCACAATGCGACATTATGCAGCATGATGCATTATGCAATCCTGCATCTTTATATAATATAATTACTTTATTAGTTTTTTATTAAAAATAATATTATACATATAATAGTAGTATATAATAATTAGTACACTTTCAAATTGCTAAAATCAGCAAGAACAAGTCATTAGAAAGTTCAAAAGTAATTAAGTTAGGTTGTATGACTAATACTGTTGAACCTCCCAAACCCGATCCTGCCAAAATCAATAACGTGTCAAATCTGATAAAAAAATTAATCTACCAAATCGGTACCTAATATATAAATTTAATAGTTTATATAATGTCTTTGAATCCGATAACCTCTCAATACTGATACAAAACCTGTCACTATGCATATCAGTTTTGAGAGGTTCAACAGTATAATAACTTACTGTATGTATTACTATTAAATATTAAATAGCAAAATTAGAAGACTACAATTTATAGTAATAGAAGTTTGGTCAAGAAATTTGTTTACTAAAAACTATTGTGGCAAATTGAAAAGGAATATGTATAATTTATAAGTTCTAATTTAAAAAAATATTGTTGAAATAAAAGCAATTACATAATTTTAAATAATCAAAATTATATAATAATCTCTATGGGCATTTTTAAATTTACAAGTCTTGTATTACATTATGCAACATTATGCATTGCATAATGCAGCATGCATAATGCATAAGGCATATCTCTAGTTGCTACATTTCCATTAATTATAATATAATTAATATTGTAATAAATAATTTTTGAAGGGGTTAAAGCTGCAATAAACTTATTTTTTTCAAGCAATATATAGATTCAACTTTATTTATTTGTAGTTTATATAAAAGATAGTTTTATTATATATTAACAGATTATGATTATACTGTTTAATATTTAATAAAAATCTAAAAATGTGATTCAATAAATAATATATTCAAATGAATTTAATATTTTTGCGCATGTGCACTGTAGTGCACCTTATATGATTTGGTGTAATATGAAATCAAAAAATTAAAATAACCCATTTTTTTATTTAGGGTTAGAGTGAGGTTAGAATAGTATGTAGGCGAGAAAAGAGATTTATAGTAAAATTTTGCAAGGAATTTTTTTATTAGAGTACAAAGAGTAGTTTCAAAAGCAAAATTATAAACCACAGGCAATTTTTTCAAAGATCGCTATTTTTCTCAATTTCACATTATACCTGATACTATGATCTGATTGGTTTATCAGATGGGTGTGTTACAATACATATGCGCAAATTACATAAACCAATTCAAATATTCATTTAATATTTGAATATTAGGATATATAATTTTTTACTGAATAAATATTCGAATATTTAAAATTTTACTTAAATATTTATTGAATATATGGGCTAAGTGCTAGAAAAAGGGCTGAAAATGACAATAAAAAGATCTTTGAAAAATCAATTTTTATATTATATTATAAATTACATAATAAATCATAAGAAAATGCAAACTTTAAAGAGCTATACTGCAAAATTTTGTTAATACTACTACTTTTGTGACTTAAATAAAAAATGATTCTAATTTTTTATTCTAAATTAATTTAGGCCATTTGAAGTTAATTTTTTGGTTAACATCACTCCCTCCAATAGTCCTCCAGCCCTTGGGTAAAATGAACATATGAAAAAAATAAAAATAAATTATTATTTAGAAATCAAATTCAATATATAAATTCGATTTATTACTTCGTTCATAATATTACTAGTAGCTAACGTATGCACGAACGTACGTACTTAGCTCTATATATAGGGTCGTCTAAAGCAGAGCAGAATCAGATTATACCTGACCAATCAAGTTAAAAATTTGATGATCTTAAGCAATTTTGTTTATTATTTACTACCTAAAACCTATCTAAGGCCATCTGAAGTTAAGCTTTTAGTTAACATCACCCCTCCCCTTCCTCTTTGATGTCCCCAGTAAAAATTAAAAAAATAAATACTGCATAACTACAAAATAATATGATAGGTTTGGTTTTGAATTTTAGCCTAAATTAAGATTAATTCAGGCTGAAACTTTATGCATTATTTCGCGGTTAAAATAAAATAATTTAAAAATAAAAAATGAATTAAAAAAAATAAAAACTTAAAAAAATAAATAAATAAATAAATAATAAAAAATAATTAATTCCTATTTGCTGTCTCTTATATATGTTTATTTCGGTTTGCAATAAAACGATTTAACAAAAAAACTGCTAAATAAAGAGTTTCCAAAGTGCTTTTTGTTCAATTGTGAAGAGCTAGAAAACTAGTATTAATGAGAAGAAATATTTGAATAAATATTTAGCTTTTACGGAATCATTCGGGACAAAATTTGCTCGGCCAATAGGGGCGCTGACATTTATTACCTAATATCCATTTACTATAGGGGCTTACTCCCACCCTAGGTAAGATCTATAAATAGAATTTTAGCCAATCAAATTTAAGATTTTTATTGACCCCATTCCCTAAAATATTATCTAATAAATGTTAGCACCCTAGGAATTTGGAAAACTCAAAATTCCAATCTGTGATCACTGCATATATATTTTAAAATGATGCAGATCCGATCACTAAATCATGAGAATTTTGCCTGTAAAAATTGTATATATGTACGAAGTTCTTTTTATCAGATAAAATACTTTTATACTGTAATAAATTAATTATATACCAATATTTATTTATTTTTGCTCTTTTCTTTTATAGAAGGAATGTAATGTTAAGGCCATTGAAGTTAATTTTTCAGTTAACATCACCTCCAGCTGAAGTCTCCCCTTCTTCTAAAAAAATGAACAGCCAATCAAAATGCTGAATGACTCTCACTTGTCAACTGATTTACATCAATCAATAAAATTGCTTCATTTCTATATGTTCATTTCATATGTTTGTTTCATTTTACCCCTTCCCCCTCCTGAGAGTCCTGGAAAAGTGATGTTAACCAAAGAATCAACTTTGAACGGCCTTATGTAAAAAAACCTCTTTTGAAAAAATTGTCATTTTCAGCCTTTTTTCCGCATCTAGCCCATATATATATAATTTTATTATTTTATTTTATTTTTTAATAATTTATTTGCAATATTATTGGCTAATTAAATAAGATATTTGTATAATTTTTAAAATTAAAATACATTTAATATTCAATAAATATTCAGTAAATATTTGAATATCTTTCAAAATTTTTAAACAAATATTTGAATACTAAAACTTTAAATAATTAAATATTCAAATAATTATTTTTCAAACAAGTTAGATCTCTATAAAAATTTTTATTTATTATAATTTTATATATGATGGACTTATTATAATTTTTCTGTCTAAATCATATTAAATTATTTTGGTCTATTTCTAATATTAAGTTGTTGTATATTATGTTAATTTAGAGTTTTAGTTATCATACCTGTAAATATAATTTATTATATTATTTGTTAAAAAATTTTTTTCAACCTAATATAGGTATATATAATATCAACTAATCATATTGTGCATTGGTATAACTAGGATTAATAAATTTGTAACTATAGTTACTTTAACTGAAGTTAATCAAATTTTAAGATTAGGTATAATGTTACACATTTGAAAAAGTCAAAACAGCATTTGTTTTGCTTAAAATTGCTTCTAGGTCAAAATTTTGCATATGAAACTACCTTTTGGTTTCTAACAAAAAAAATTTCTTGCTAAATTTTAATAAAACTATAGCCCTTTTTAACCCAAGGTCTTACTCTAACTCTAATTTTAATCACACAATTTTTTTTTTAAAAAAATTTGGTTTGATAGTCATATTATACCTGATTTTAGTTACAGTTATAGTAACCTATGTTACAAAACAATTATCCTGTATAACTATATTGGATTCAAATTCAGATCCAAATCTTTTTTGTTTAGATCTGAATCTGAACTTGGATCTGATCTGGTTTTTTAATTGAATCCAGATCTTTAAAAAGATCTTTCTGATCTGGTCTGTACAAAATACTATTAAAAATCTTAAATATCTTTTATTAAAAACTTTTATATGTTTATTAAAAATTTTAAAAACTTTTTTTTTAATAAAAATTTTAAAGTATTTATTTGTTTATTAAAAGTATTAAATTTTTATTTGTTTAATAAAAATGCCAAAAGTTTTTTAATTGTTTATTAAAAATTTTAAATGCTTTTTAATTGTTTATTAAAAATTTTAAAAGCTCTTTATTTGTTTATTAAAAATTTTAAAGGCTTTTTATTTTTTTACTTGTTTATTAAAAATTTTAAAAACTTTTATTTATTTATTAAAAATTTTAAAAGCCTTTTATATGTTTAATAAAATTTTAAAATTCTTTTATTTATTAAAATTTTAAAAATTTTATTTGTTAAAACTCTTTTTACTAATTTTACTAATTTCTGTTTTATTATATTTTTACCCAACACCTATTTTTCAGTAGCTTAAATAAGAAAAATACAGTTATACTATACACAAATATTTTTTAACTATTGTTACTTTCTTCTAGCTAGTTATTCTTCTACCTAGTCTATAAAAAACTTTGCTAAATTTTTAAATTTGTACTAGTAATTTTGCTTTAGATAAGAAACTAAGAAACTAGTTTGTTAAACAATTTTCTTCAAGCCTCGCTTTGTGAGTACACTTTACTATCAAACTATACAACTACACTCTAATACTAGAGCAGCTACAAACTTACATATAATAATACTTTATACTCAACAACTACCACTACAACTCAAATATCACTATTCATACACTAATACTAGATAATACAAAAATTTACTCAAAATTGGGTATTTTAGCTTACCCTCATCAAATCCAACAATTATATCATTTTTAACAAAATAGAACAATTTTTAAACAAATTAATATAACAAACATGTTATCAAATTGATTTTTAAAACAAACCAATAAAATACATATAACCAATCTAGCCAACTACTGCCTAGTATAACAGGACCCCGAAATATACATAGATAGGTCAAGTATGAGTTTGCTTATTTTTGAGGTTTTTTCTGCAGATCTTTTCTATTTATAGTAATTTTTTGCTTATTTTTGAAGTTTTTTCTGCAGATCTTTCCTTTTTTAGTAACCCTATAATTAATCTGACCTAACTATATATATTTTGGGGTCCTAGTATAGCTATAATTTACAATAGTAGAACAGTGCACGAACTCTTAAATCAACAAGTCATAAATATAGCAGCCAAATTTGGAGCCATGTTACACAAAAATAACCTAATATGATTGGTTTATATAAGTATATATTAACTTAGAAATATATATGAGTGAGAGAGAGAGAGAGAGAGAAAGAAAGAGAGAGTGAGAGAAAGAGAAAGAGAGAAAGGAAGAGAGAGTAAGAGAAAGAGAGAGAGAGAGAAAAAGAGATAAAAAAAAGAAAGAGAGAAAAAAAAAGAAAACAAAGAAAAAAAGAAAAAGACAGAAGAATTAGAATTTTTATAATATTAAATTAAACCATAGTATATTTTTATTTAATAATTTTGGGCAGAATTAAGAATATTATTAGTAGTTCTGGGCAAAATTAAAGTGGCCAAATTTTTAATTTAATTAATAAATTAGGTTAACTTTAACTAGGGTTCCTCAAATTCAAATCAAATCAAATATTGGATCAATTTGAATTTGATCAAATCAAATTGACCCTGATTTGAATTTGATTTGATTCAAATATTTGAATTTGAATTTTTAATAATAATTTTCAAATCAAATCAAATATTTGTCAAATCAAATCAAATTTGGCCATATTTGAATTTGATCAAATTAAATATAGTCAAATTTGAATTTGAATTTGATCAAATATTTGATTCAAATATTTGAAGATCAAATCAAATTGCGGAACCCTAACTTTAACAAGAAATAACTCTATTAAATACTAAGTAATTTAAAAAAAATTAGCTTAATAACTTTGTTCTTTAGGTTTGATTTTATTATTCTATGAAAAGATTTGATTTATAACTACTTTAGTTTTTTATTTATAAGCTTTTAAAAATTGTGTATTATAGTCGCTGATTAAAGGATTCGCGCACTGTATGAGGGAAATTTATTTTTATTGGTTGTTTATTTCGATTGAAAAACCAATATTACACAGATTATTTATATTGTTTACTAAATAGCAAAAAAATTTTTTTGTAATTAAATCCGTTTGAAATTTTGCAAAATTATAATTTGAAACCAGTTTTTTTATATAAGCATTTGGGATTGAATAGGATTGAATATTTCTACCAACTTTAATTAGAGGCGATTTTGACAATAGTAGTATTTAATATAAAGCTATTATATTAAGTTTTTATTATTTAATGTGAAATAACCAAGATAAAATATCATGCTTTTTGATATAAAAGTATTGAACTTCACATGAGCAAAATATTATCGTAAATTATCAAATACTATATAGAGTTGTGAGTATATTGATAGTGATAATCTTAGATATCAATATACTTTAATTTTGACCAATCAGAATTACTGATGATCAGCCAATAAAAACAAATTTCCCTTATGCTTACAATAGTGTACTATGTTCTAATTCTCCTGAACTTACCTATGACTATTAAACTAAAATTATACTAGATTTTTATTTTGTGTTTTTTTTATAAAGTAGCTCTTTGTAAAATAGATATAAAAACTTTTACAGTATAAGCTTGGTCTTGATCTTGTTTAGCTAGGGGCAAGCAATAGATCTCTTATAATATTACTTACTTTTATCAAGATGACTACAAGTAGCAATTCTGCTTTTAGCCAAGCTTGGATTGTAGATAAAGTAGTTTAAAGCTTAGTTTATTAAATATATATTTGTTAATATATAGTATTAGTTATATTAATAATAAAATAATTTGAGACAAGATCTTACTTAAAAAAAAAATTTATTTGTTTAAAAAGTTTTTAATATTATATTTATTTAAAATCTTTGGCACAGTCTTGTCTGCAAGTAGAGAATTTAGTAATTAGACAGCAAAATTTGCAGTTTGGCCTGGGTTTGGCTATAGAACCCAATGCAGGCCTCTAATATAAATATAATTTATACTTACTAGTACTATCTCATTTAATGTAGATTTTTGTAATTTTTTGAAAATTGGTTTTGAAGCCAGTTTCAAAAGTTTTGCTTTAGCCTAAAAAACTGATAAAGCAAATATCTTTTTATACTATAAATCTAAATTTTAAAATTCTATCAGTATCCTATTTATTTCTGTATCTACTTTTATCTATTATTTATATGATATTCAGTGATTAAAGTTTTACCAATTTCAGAGATTTTAGAAGTTTTGGAAGTTTTAGAGTTTTTGGAAGTTTTATCAGGTTTTAGAAGTTTTGGATTTAAGTTTTTAATGAAACTAGATTTTAGAAGTTTTAGAAATTCTAGCTAGTGAAATCTGGAAAGTTTCAGCCAAAATACTGGTATATAAATTATATATTAAATTTACTCACTAGCAGACCCTATTTTGGGCTATAAGTACTTGTATAACTATATATATACACATATATATACTCAGTATTTTTGAAATTTGTAACCTTTGTGACATTTTCTGACTATAGTCCAGATATTTCCAAAAATAGAAATCAATTCTAGAACATTTTTTGAATGATCTACCATGCTTTAATTGGCACTTATTAATCTTTTTTAACTAAAGTTTAGAAGAGTTCACTATATCTAATATAACCTAAATAATATAAAAAGAAAGTCAAGATTATATAGATTTATACTAGATTTATAGTCTATTATGATCCTTTTATGATCTATTTTTTAAAAAAGGTATATGAGACTCAAAATTATATAGAAACTTCTTATTAAAATAAGTATATAATTTTTTCTTGAATAAATCTAAACTAAAACCTACAATCAAGCCAAGTATTGCAAACAAACATACTTATACTACTGTAATACTTCTAAGTAACTTCCTAAGACAATCAAAAAGTGTTAGGATCTCAATTTTCAAGTTATTTGGTAAAGAACTTATGGAATTATAGTCAATTTCTTGCAAAAATGTTCATCAAATTTTTTTTTATATTTTTCATATTATTTTGGGTATATTGGTTAAAGAAAATAGTTTTTGTGGCTTTAAATAAACTTGTATAGGTTGAAAGGATTAGAATCTCAATTTTTAAGTTATTTGATCAAGAACTCGCAAAGTTATAGCTAATTTTATTGTGAAAATATTTATCAAAATTTTTTATCCAAATGTAAGTATATTCATTATGTTGTTTTAGATATGTTGGCTAAAAAAAACCTTATATTGTACATTTAAGTAATCTTGTAAAAGAAATTGTGAAGAGTCATATCTCAATTTTTAGATTACTTTGGTCAAGATCTTATATAGAGTTATGATTATTTTTCTTTGCAAAAATGTTTGCCAAAATTTTTTATCTAAATATAAGTATATTCATTACATTATTTTGAGTTTATTTAGTATTTACTAATTGGTGGATTTTATAATTACCGACTGGAAAATTTACTATGACCCAATTTTTACCTTTATCCATCAAAAATACCAAAACTATTTACTCAAAATTGACTCACAATCCCCTCTTGATATAATTACTAATACTACTACTAGTAGTATTTCAATTCTGCCATTAGCCTATATGGATGATATAACATGGCTTTGCGAAAGCCCTACTACTATGCAAAATATTCTTAATGACACATCTGAACTCTACAAAATTAATAATATAGAAGTTAACCCTTCAAAATCTGATCTATTTTATATCTGACCTAAATCCTATAGATCTCAAACAACTCCTCTTTTATTTAATAACCAACCTATCCTACCCAGAAAACCTAATGATGTCATTAGATATTTAGGTATCTATCTTGATTGAAATGGTTCAACCAAACCAACATTTGATACTATTATTAACAAAATTGAAAACTTTATTTGTCTAATAAAATACAAAAAACTTACACTTTTACAAATCTCATCTCTTTTTAACCTTATACTCCAACCCTCTATTGAATACCTTTTACAAATATGCATTATTCACAATAATCTTCAAACCAAACTATCCCGCCTTTTTACTATTCAAACCAAGAAAATGCTTTCCATCGCCAAAAACACTAACAATATAGTTCTTACTAATCCTATAACATTTAATCTACCAACCCTTAGCAATTTGATTCAAAAAACAAGTGCTGCTAATATTGAACGTATCTTTAACTCTAGTCCAATCCTTAAAAATATTGGTCTTACACGTATTAAATCATGGCTAGCCAAAGTATGGTCTCCCAATCTCACCCAAAACTTACTTATCTCCCATATTCATAAAACTAAAAACTTTACACTTATTTTCCAACTCTCACAATTAGCCAAAAACAATATTACATTATCAAATCTTTCACTTAATTCTCACCTTCCAGATTTCTTATCTAACCTACATCTAATCTATGATATACTCCCTTCAAAACCACAAACTTCCATAATCAATAGTTTGAGAAATAATCGGTTATTATTTATTGAACAAATTTCTACTGCAAACAATAAATATATTCTCCCATGGAATAATATTTACTTACGTACTAACAAAGCCACTAAGGGCCAGCAACCTTTATGGTTTTCTAATATTCTTAATTTTATACAAGAGAAAACAATCATAACTACTTGGCCTCATCTCCACTTACCCTCAATTAACTCCTTTATTAATACAACATATCTTCTCTCTCCTTTATTATCTTCTAATCCCTTTTCCCTTACGCAAATACACTATAACTCTAACAATATTATTTTCTTATCACATCAAACCTCTCTATCAAAAACTGCAATATATAATATAAAACCTTTAGACTCAGGCTTTACACAACTACTACCCAATACCTTTCCTTCTTCAAATACCTTCTCATCATTTAATCTGCCCTATAACCAAATTAGCATATCTAATAATCCAATATATATTCAAATTGATTACAAAGAAATTCTTGCTCTAATCCATATATTCAACCTTACCAATACCACAACTTCCTCTCAATCTATACCACAAATTTATATCCCTACACAAGAAATACAACTTATATATAATACACGTCACTCTGGTTATACCGACTGCTGGATTAACTGACAGCTGGTTATATCGACACTTTTTTCAAAAAAAATCTATAATGTTAAAAATTCATTGGTTATACTAACAATCATAAGAGATATTGGTTATAATGATATACCAACAATTTTAATATTAAAATATTTAAGATATTTATTATTGCTGGATATAGCGACAATTTTTATAAACTGACTGTCGTTATAGGTGTACCAATCAAGTTAATATTTAAATTTGCTTTATACTAAGCTTAGCATGAAACAATAAGCATAAAATAAATTCATTTCATTATTTTATGCAAATATTTGATGGATTTATTTATGCTAAACATAAGACAAAATCATTTTGTGCTAAAATAAATTCATTTTGCTAAGTTTATAATTCTTAGTATAAGCTTGGTAAAAACAAAAAAAATTACCTCTGCCTAAGCCTACATATTTACACAATATCAATATAATGTCGGTATAAATAGAGATGCTTATTAAACTGACATCTGGATATATCGACAATTTTTCCATTGCTGGAGAATGTCGATATAACCAGAGTGACGTGTATAACCAATCATACCACCTATCAACATCAACTTACTAGCCTCCTACCACTTATTCAAAACCTTAGTTCACAGGAACTTCACTTTTACACTAAAGCCTCAATACAAAACACACAATCATCAAATATCAAATCTGGAATTGGCTAGATCTGTGAAAATAACACTTCTATCAAATTTAATGCAGCAACTAATTCATACTCTGATACAACACGAACTGAACTTGAAGCAATTATTTCTCTTCTTCTTGCAACTCCTAATAATAACCATTTAAATATCCATTTAACTAACAATAGTGCAATCAAAGATTTAAAACAAATACACTTTTCAAACCTATACAAAACAAAAATTGGGACATTATATCCATTATTAATCAAATTAAATCTATCAAAAACATCCCATTTACTTTACACAAAGTCAAATCAAATCTTAACTCATTCTACAATCAAGCAAACTTACTTGCAAAACGTGGAACTAATAAACCAATACTTAAAATTATTCATAATGTTCTAAATCTACCAATTTATTTTCAATGGCATAGTCATCTTATTCCTTCCAAAATACGAACCTTTATCAAAAATATATATACTATACAAGAACTATATTCCTGGTTTACTCTCAAAATATTTAAAAATATATCTAAAATTAATTGGACACTATGTTTTGACATACTAAATACACTTGAACACAATCATTTTAAATATTCTTTTAGAATTAAAATCTTAACTAACAATCTTCCAAATATTCGGTACCCTTATTTATATCCTATATCAAAATGCTGCCACTGTTCAGATACTGAAGATACTTTACACTTACTTCTCTGTTCAAACAATAACAATAATATTCAACAATCTGTTATTAATATAATTACAGATACACTAGCTTCTCTCAAAATTCTACTATATCTCCATTAACAATTCTTAATACTCTTCTTCACTTTACACTTCATACACGTACTCCACAATATAATCTTCTTCTACACTACATTATTGGAATTTACTCTTCTAATGTTTTTGAAAATATTAAATTACTTACTACTAAACAAACTAAATTATTCCTTATTTCCCTATCTAATAATCTTTTAGATTGGTTTCAAAATACTGTTTGGTCTTTATGAAATATCTTTTAACACCAATGGGAACATACTCGTAATATTACTTCTAAAATGAAAAGAAAGAAATATTTCTTTCCAAATATATCCCATACAACAACTATAGCCACACCAGATATAACACATATAGACTTTCTCCCTTTATAAAAAAATGGTTTCTACAAGGTTGTTCTCTAACAAACTGTATACAATAATGTCAGGTCATATACCAAGGTTTCCTTCAACCTACTCTAGCTAGTAAATTAATTTGAAATAGTTAATTATAGCATTATTAGAAAATAGAAGGTATAATGTCACATTGGGTGCCTGTTTTACAGTAACACAAATGTAGTTCTGAAATCTTTAAATGTAAATTTATTATTTTTACTTAAATAAAGTTTCAACTCTGGCATTTTAAAAAAAAAAAAATAATAATAATAATTACCAACTGTTATTAGCTATTCAGATTTATACTATTTCATAATATTTGCAATTTACTAAATAAGTAAGTAAAATATATTATATATAGCTAAATATAAGTAGGCAAGAAATTTTTTAAAATTGTATTCAATAAAAAATTTAAAATATTTAGTGCTAAGAAAAAAATGTAATTAGAGCCAAAAATTTTTTAAATTGTTAAATTAGATAAATGTAATAAATTACAAATAAATAAGTAATTGCTCAAAATTAAATTATTATATATAAAGAATTATTTAATTTAAGTACTAGTCCGCGAGTGAGCGACGTGAAAATTTAATATAAATTTTATATTAAGATGAAATCTGCAGCTGCTACAAAGTAAAGTTAATTTTTTACTAAGTAAACGATACATGTCCACTAATTGAAAGTTGTAGAGCTCGTCGAGACGCATCTAACGGTGGTTATATCATCCAAATCGGCCCAGTGGACGGCGAGATATCTTCGAAAAACGATTGGCCGACTATATAAAATCTCTATTTAAACAATATTTGTTTACATAGAATTTTATATAGTCGGTCAATCGTTTTCGATGATATCTTACCATCCACTGGGCCGATTTGGATGGTCAACCACTGTTAGATGCATCTCGACGAGCTCTACAACTTTCAATTAGTGGACATGTATCGTTAACTTAGTAAAAAATTAACTTTACTTTGTAGCAGCTGCAGATTTCATCTTAATATAAAATTTATATTAAATTTTTACCAAATTTTACTATAAAATTACTGTCGCTCACTCGCGGACTAGTACTTAAGTATTTTTTTATTATTTAATCATATTTAATTATATATGTATATTCATATCTAATTATTAAATGTACAATTGTTATAATATTTTTTAATAATTGTTACCTTTTTTGATATTTGTTTTTTTTACTGGTAAAATTAAGTGCATGTTTATGAGACTTGATAATGTTTTTACTTTTCAAAAGTTCTTTTAGCATATGAAAATTTCCATAAAATTCACATTCATTCAGTTCCTAAAAAAAAATTTGTTTTTTAATAATCATTAAAACTATATCAAGCTTACCAACCTTAAAAAATAATTTTAAAATCTTACTTGTGCAGACATATTAAATCTTTATCACTTGAATAATTAAATTTAGGTTGTATCATTTTGTAAGCCTTCATAATCATTAGCTTTAGAGTCAAAATCTTCAATTAAATCTTGTAATACTTTAGTAGATAAAATAGTAGTAATTATCTTATTAATAATATTTGATAATGCTTCTCTTTTCTAGTTATCTATAGGTTTTGTATAAGCATAATATCCATTTGAGAATTTGTGACTAATTGCATAACCAGTATTTTTGATTACTTCAATGCTATATAATTCTATAATACTTGTTTTTCTGCCTGAATGTTATGAATATTTCTAGGTTCCATATTTATTTCACATTTAATACAGATTATTTTGAACAATAAATATATTGTATAGTCAGCTAATAGTTTATCTGAATACTATTTTCCCTTAATAATGGCTTATTGATTGTTTATATTAGTATTGGTATTGATATATATAAATTAATTCATGATACGTATACCAAATGTGAAAATCTATATTAATATATAGGGAAAATCAATTATTGTTTATTAAATTTCTGGAATCTGGCACTGTTAGAGAAATAACAATTTTTTTACTAAGCTAACCTTCCTTCTTCACTAAACAAAGTTGTAGAGCACATTTTTGCGATTCTAATAGTGATAATATTATTAAAATTGGCCTAGTAGATCACAAAATATCATTAAAAAACATTTCATGAACATATAGAGTTTCTATATAAACAATATTATTATTTACATAGAAACTCTATATAGTCTCAAAATGTTTTTTAACGATATCTGTGATCTGATCTACTGAGCCAATTTTAATAATATTACTACTATTAGAATCGCAAGAATGTGCTCTACAACTTTTGTTTAGTAAAAAAGAAAGGTTTGCTTAGTAAAAAATTTGTTATTGCTCTGATAGTGCCAGATTCCAGAAATTTGATAAACAATAATTGATTTTCCTTAATTTTACTATATTTGGTAATATATAGCCCCTGTTTGGTATATGGATCACGAAATAAATACAGTATTAAGCAACTGTAATAAAAAAATAAATATAATATTAGGGTAGAGACATTTATCAGGTAATTTCTACCGCTTAAGAGAGTACTCCTTCCCCCCACCTGATACTAAACTAGCCAATCAAATTCAAGTAAATAATATATACAAACTGGACCCAAACCAAACTTTAGTCAAGTTTGAGTTTGGTCCAAATTTGGTCCAAAGTCTGCAGGCTGATCTTAGTTTGAATATGTTTATATGTATATTTTGGCGCTGTACAAGTTTACTTAATGTATGAAGTTAAAATTAATTAGTAAAATTTTGTAAATCATAAGATTTTATAAAATTTTATTAATAATATTCTATATAATCTTATAATTCACAAATTTTTATTAAATAATTTTAACTTTATGCACTAAGAAACCTTGTTTAGCATCCAAAAATAGATCAAATCGGCATAATTATTTTTATTTTACTTAAATTTTAGATATTTGATTTTGATCAAAAAAGTCAAATTTAAGCATCTTTTCTCCAAATTTCAAGTAAAATAAAAATAATTCTGCTAATTTAATGTATTTTTAGATGTTGAACAAGGTATTTTTGAGTGCGTGTGAGGAGTTTTTTTAAATAGTGTGATATTTATAGAGTTTATTTATACCAGGAACAAAGTGATATATATCATAAAATGTATGGTTTATAAGCATTTTAGTGATGCAAAATCTCATAATTGATTGGTCAATGTATTAAATGTAATAAAATTTGAAATTCTGCATCTCTTAGTACTACATTTATTTATCATATGAGAATTATTTAACCTTTAACAGTTTTTCTTTCGAATAAAGTACATGATAAAAAGCCTTCTTATTATTGTCTTTCGGAAATGCACTAACTAAATATGCTGTGATCTTTTTTTTATTATGTACTAGGATTTAAAATATGCAAAGCAGATTTACTACCTCACAACGCAGATTTCACCCTAATGCAAAAATAATAGCAGATTTAATATAATTATAGAAATTACAGTAAATTTTGGTAATAAAAATATAATTTTTGATAATACAATGTTTGGCCAGTATATCGTTTCAATATACTAGCCGAAATTTATTATCGAAAAATAATAATCCTACTAATTTGCAAATTAGCTGTAAATATTTGAATTCGATACAAAATATAACTATCTATATCGGAGTTATTCAATATTATAAGTTAGACATTTTGTATAAATACGAAATAACTCCTAAAAGTGTTCTGAATTTTGATCAAATTAAGCTTAATCCTGGTCATTATTCAGATAATGCCCCCTATAAAAAAAAGTGGACTGGGTACAGGTACGGGTTGGTGCCAGGAATACACAAAATGACACAGTCGAAGTGATATGTACAGTGCATCACACTGAATGGCACAGTAAATAGTGGTACAAAAATTACGACAGAAGGTGACACATTATGTCACGTTATACGTAATGGCACCTTCATTTCACATGTCAGTGGTGGTACATATTGGTCTATTTCATAAAGAGCAAAAGGTCTATATACGATTTTTTTTAAAAATTGTGATATCTTATAATTTCGCTAATGAAATTGTTTTGGGTTACAAAATTTTGATCCATGTATAATTAGTTTGTTCATATTATATTGTAATCAAAACCCATGCTATTTGAACTGTAAAGTGTTGCAAAACCTGAGTTATTAACAGTCCAATTAGTATGGGTATACGATCCACCGCAGGCCAAAAATTTGTGCCAATCCAAGTCTCTTACATACAAAATTCTGGTTTATCCATGCCACCAAACCCGTGCTATTCCGCCACTAACTGTACATTTTACTTATAGGGCCCTAGGTGTTATTTTCATTTATACAGTTTATTATCCATTCCCGGTTTGCTACTGCATCGTGCAGCAGGGTTGGGCAAGCTATATATCCGGTGAATTTTTACTGACATTGGACATTTCCAATTTGTCCTATGCAATGTCCAATGTCCTAGAAGGCTCAGCTTTAGTTGGCATAGGACAATGTCCATTACTTTTGCATAGGACAATTCGGATAGTTTTCCAATGTCCAATATGCTTAAATACTAATTTTTAATTCTCCTAGCGTTAGTATATATGTTTGAAGATGTACTTGTGCAATATAAACCTATTGTGGCTATGATTTTGTGCAACAAATCATTCGAGAATTTTAATATATTTTTTTATTTTTTTATTGACGGCTAATAATTTGAGTACTAATAAAGTTATAAATGCATTAATTAAAGTAAGAAAGTAATGCAATTATTTTATTGACGCAACAGTATAAAATCTCATGATATGAATTAGGATTTATTATAAAGAACCAAATTTATACTAACATTGAAATTTTCATAAAACAGTGCAATCAGGTTTTTTACATGAACGTGAGCTTAAGCTCATGAAAATTATCAGAATTAAATTTTTTAACATGAGGCGATCAACCAGAGACGGTAAATTGAAAATCGATGCTGAATTTTTTTTTACAATACTAAAAAATTGACCAATCAGGTTGTCTGAATCCAACTCTGGTCCAATTCTATGTCCATTGCTTTTGATTGGACATTCAGACAATGGAAATCAGACAGATTTCCATTGTCCGAATTCATTCATGCCAACCCTGTCGTGCAGCTGTAATTATAGTATTATCGTGGAAGATTATTAGTTTAATTGTTTGATTTATTTAGCTGTTTGTGGAACTATTATATATGTTTTAACATTCTTGCGAATTAATTATCAGCTTTTAATATATTAACTTTAATTGTAAGTTTTGCATTGTTGGTATGCCCAGATCAAATGAGGACAGAAATGGATACCAGAATTGATACTACCTGATATAGTCCAGATAAGAATTAGTAAGGAGATAAAGGTTCTGAAAGCTTTACAAAAGGAGGGACATAACAGTTTAAAGAAGGTACCGAAATATCTTTATCTGAACTTTCTCAGATAGATTTTAGGGCAGGTAAAAAGGACTTGATCTAGAATAAAGATGTAAATAGTCCAATAGTTTATTTTTAATATAATATAATTTTGTATTAAGTGTCAGTCAGTAAATTATTAATAAAGTATGCCTACATGGCGTTCTCTTTGAAGGTTTGTTAAAAAAAAATAAATAAATAAAAAAAGGTTTACATAATTTTTTCACATTCAATTATTAATTCAAAATTATTTATATTAATTATTATTTATCGTTTATTAATTAAATACTTAAAAGGTCATATTCTTGTTAATTAAAAATTCTCAATGTACTAACTTTAATTGTAAATTTTGCATTATATGTTTTTTACATTTAATTTTTGATTATTTATTTTTTATTATATTATATTTTTTTATTCAGGTTTACTAACCGGTACGTATGTGAAAAAATCGTATTTATTTAGGCTTAAAGATTAATATAGATATGATCACCAAACCTTAGTTATCGCTTTCGCTACAATCTTTCGCTACGTCTTTGATGATCATAGATTATCATTTCATCAGTTGGTAAAAGATTCAACACAGTAAAAGTGAAATTGACAAAATCTCAAGTAGGCGCAAGAGTCTAAGATGCCAAGCTTGAAAATGTTGAGAAACTTAAAATAAAGCGCAATTATTTTATGTTTTATACATATTTTATCACGAAATGCGTGAGTTGGCACTCTGGCACATCACTTACACTCAGGATCCATTCGTTCGTGCAGTGCACATAAAGTGTTATTTATAAAACGACTTATTTACTGTGTAACAATTCACTCCACATTTAGATAATCGATTGACTCATCTAATGCAAATTGGTCACATATAAATGTGTTAAATAAAAAAAAAGATCACATTCTTGCGAATCAAATATCAGTTTTTTTAATATATTTAATAGATTTATTGTAAGTCTCGCATAATATTTTTATCTTCAATTATTAATTCTTCAATCATTTATATTAATTACTATTTATCGTTCATTAAATTAAACAATAAAAAAGGTCATTATATTTTTACGAATTTTTAATTTTTCAATTATTTATTTTTTATTACATCATAATTATAAATTAAGTTTTTTGATATTAGGTTTCTAACTGGTACGTACAAAGATCGATTTCATTTTACTATTTAAATTTAAAGATTAATATAAAAATGATCACCAAATCTCCGTTATCGCTTTCGTTACAACCTTTTGTTGTGTCTTTGATAATCATAGATTATCATTTCATCAAACCTGTAAAAAATCCAACGCAGTAAAAGTGAAATTGACAAACCACTCAAAAGTAGGCGCAAAAGTCCAAGATGACAAGCTTGTAAAACATTGAGAAACCTAAAATAAGGCGCAATTATGTTATGTTTTACACATATTTTATTACAAAATGCGTGAGTTGGCACTTTGGCACATCACTTTAAACACAGGGTCCGATTTTAATATAGTGCACATAAAGTATCATATACAAAACGACTTATTTCTCATGTAACAATTCACTCCACATTTAGGAAAATGATAACATTGTTTATTAATCAAAAGAGTTATTGATCAACTCATCTAATACAAACTGGAACTGGCACATATAACCAAAATAAGAACCAAAATAGTAATACAAAATCCATGTAATCATAACTATAAGTTAACAAGTTTACTTAGTGCATAAAGTTAGAATTAATTAGTAAAATTTTGTGAATCATAAGATTTTATAGAATTTTATTAATAAAATTCTATGAAATCTTATAATTCATAAACTTTACTAATTAATTCTAACTTTATGCACTAAGTAAACTTGTTTAGTATCTAAAAATACATCAAATCGGCATAATCATTTTTATTTTACTTGGAATTTGGAGAAAAGATGCTTAAATTTGACTTTTTTGATCAAAAATCAAAAATTATGCATCTAATATCTAAAATTCTAGTAAAATAAAATATTTATACCGATTTGATGTATTTTTGATACTAAACAAGTTTACTTAGTGCATAAAGTTAGAATTTATTAATAAAAATTTGCAAATTATAAGATTTTATAAAATTTTATTAATAAAATTCTATAAAATCTTATGATTCACAAAATTTTACTAATTAATTCTAACTTTATGCACTAAGTAAACTTGTTCAGCATCTAAAAAAATAGCAGAAACTTTTTTATTTTACTTGAAATTTGGAGAAAATATGCTTAAATTTGACTTTTTTGATCAAAAATCAAAAATTATGTATCTAATATCTAAAATTCAAGTATAATAAAAATAATTACGCCGATTTGATGTATTTTTGAGTTAAACAAGGTTACTTACTTGGTGCATAAAGTTAGAATTATTTAATAAAATTTGTGAATTATAAGATTTTATAGAATTTTATTAATAAAATTCTATAAAATCTTAAGATTCACAAAATTTTACTAAATAATTTAACTTTATGAACTAAGAAAACTTGTTCAGCATCTAAAAATACATTTATCTGTGAAAGCTTTTTTATTTTACTTGAAATTTGAAGAAAAGATGCTTAAATTTGACTTTTTTGATCAAAAATTAAAAATTATGCATCTAATATCTAAAATTCAAGTAAAATAAAAATAATTATGCCAATTTAATGTATTTTTGGATGCTGAACAAGTTTACTTGGTGCAAATCATTTTCAGAGATTAATATAAAATAAAATGTTAATATTTTAATTATTATTATTAAAAATTTTATATAGTTATTTTGGGCAATTTTGATTGGCTAATAAACTATATTATATAGCATCTGATAATCTCTCTGACCCCTCTCCCCTAAAAAATCAGATGATAAATGTCTCTATCCTTACCATTTGGACTTTGACAAGTAGCAAGATAAAAGTTTAGATATTTAAAATTTTTTGGACAAAAAAAAATACTTTTTTATGTCTAATTTTGGCTCTTTAATACCTTGTGAATTAGATAGAAAAAGTATAATTAAATTGAACAGACTTCTATCTATTCCTTTTTGATCATTTTTTTGTTAAGTCTTTCTAAAAATAATACCATCCAGAGTATCTACAATTTGTTGCAAACACAAGTTTACATGTTTTTTACCTCTAGTTGCACAAGTATAGAAATCCCAAAAAACCTGTTTTAATAATCCTAAAGAAGTATTTGGATTTAATATCTTATAATTTAATATATGCTGAATTTCCTTAGTAGTTAGACCAACAGTTGATTTTGATTCACCAAGTTTTTTTCTTTATATCTTTAAACAAACTATCAAATCAAGCATATAGATCAAAAAATTCATTCGTTATACAAATTATATTTACAACCAGGCTTTATATCTTGAATATGGCAACTATTTGTGACAAAGCATTCTTTAAAGATATTCTTAAATAAAATCTACCTTTTTGGGGTGTACATCACATAAAAATTGAGATATTTGAAGTCTGATTGTTTCCTTATTAAGACTTTCAAGTAGTTCACTATAGTTAATGTCTGACCACTATTGATTCATAACTTTAATCTATTTTTTAGTATTTTTAATAGTGTTTTCTGGAATATGTCCTTTAGCAAGTACCACAAGTTGGTCACTAGAAGGTAAGTAATTTGACTATTCACTCATATTCAAATTGTGTGTTAAAAAAAAATCATAAAAAAAATAAAATTTAATTTGTATTTATAATTTTTGGATCTGATTAATTTTGTAATCTATTATGATTTTATTAATTATTGTTATTAAAAGTGCTAATCAACTATATTAGGTCTCTATATTATGCCAGATAAAACAGTTATGAGGTACAAATGCCTTATAATTATGGTACAATTTGTATTTTTACAAGTGTTTTGAATACTTAACAAGGCACTTTGTGTCTTGCTAATATTCAAAACACTTGTAAAAATGCAAATTATACTTTATTAGTATTTGCATATGTGATCTGCTTGGCTGAATTATGTGCACCTTCAGTGCTTAAAATTGACCAATCAAATTATATTCTGCAAATACATCAGTTATTTAGCACTTTATGCTTTATAACTATTAAATATTGGCCAAAAAAAACTGCTTTTGTATATCTAAGTAAATATTGGTAATTTCATTAACGGTGATATATGAAATTAATACTTTAAAGTTTCTATATAATAAAGTTTTGATTTTTTAAAAATTAAATTTAAAAAATATATATAATATTTAAGTATATATATAATTTATTTATAAAAAAAATCTATTAATTATTGATTTAATATTTTTTTAAAAAAATTTTACAGTTGCTTGATTTTTAAAATAAAAAAATTAAAAAATTAAATTTTTAGTATTTTAAAATTTATTCAATTAAAATCAAGTATATTTTTGTGCTGCTATGCAAGTGACTTGGTATAACTATTAAGAACAAATTTGCAAAATTTTAAATAAAGGCTATTATGTAAAAAAAAAGTTATGAAGCAAATGCTGAAACAATAAAAGACAATATTATTGCATTAGAAGTATAATTTATAATGCTAATTTAAACTAATTTACTACTATTTTATATAGTAAAAATAATGCTTATTTTAGATTAAAAAAAAGTTAAAAATCTTTATATTTTTAGATTTTAAGAATTTTATACACATATATATATATATAATAATCCTTTAAATTCTAATTTTAAACTGATATTAACTAAAATTTATTAATTATAACTTTTATTAATTTGTTATATAAGTATATATTATACTAAAAATTTATATATTTATTTTATTTACTAGTCTTTAGTCTATAAACTATATTAATAAAAAATATTTTAAATTTTACAAACTTTTATTATATATACAAAATATTATCAGGTTTATTTTTTTATTTAAAAAAAATATAGTTTGTATAATAAAAAAAAATTAAAAATAATAAATTATAAACTATCTATTATTTTATAAATGTATAAATTATAAAAGCAAGGTCTCACCTTAACATTTAAAAAAAAAATAAATATATAAATTAATAATAAAAAAATATTTAATTTATATACAATAAATTTATATTTGTAGCTTGATATTATAATATATAGTTAGGGTTGCATCGGTCCTGAAAAAGACCGGTCCAGGACCAGTCCTGGACCAGGATGATAAGGACCGTGGGACCATTAAAGGACCGGTCCTGGGACTGGTCCTTGTAAACATAACTGTGATATTCGTATTACCCAATCAAATTTCTTAATCAGGTGTAATGTAGATCATCTGATGTTTGTTTACATCTGACAGTAAATAATTACGTCATTTTTGGCCAATAAATCTTATGCATTAAGATTTTAAAGGACCGTTATGGGACCGAAGGACCAGACCAGACCGGGACCGTAAACACTATGATAACGGTCCCCTTAGGGACTGGACCGGACTGGACCGGACTGATGCAACCCTATATATAGTTTCCTAAAAGCTATATTTAAAACAATTATTATAAAACGCACTTATGGTGTTTTACCACCATAGGTAAATTAGATTTACAAATCTGTGTAACAAAAACAAAAAATAAACTTTTATAAAACAAAAAATAAATTTTTATTACCTTAGGGTTAGGGTGAGACCTGGGATGGGGCAGGGGGTATAGTTTATACCAAAATTTAGCAAGGAATTTTTTTTATTAGAGCCCCAAAGGTGGTTTTATAAGCAAACTTTAGAGATATGAATGTTTTTTTAAAAAATAAACAAAAAACTGAAATTTTATGTTACACCTGATCTTAACTTTTGATTGGCTATTCTAATGGTTTTGTGTAACATGGTGTAAAACACCATAGGTGCGTTTTAGTAAAACTCTATTTAAAATAACAATAATTAAACAAAATATTATTTATAAATATTTTTGACTTTCTATTAATAAGTGATATATCACTATTAATGAGACGGCCTATATATAAAGGGATCGAGAAGGGTTATAATCTCAATTTTAGGTTATTTGGTCAAAAACTCATGGAGCTATAGTCAATTTTATTGCAAAAATATTTATCAAAAATTTTTGTTTAAATGTATGTATATTTATTATATTATTTTGGTTATGTTAGCCAAAGGAAACAGCTTTTCTGCTTCTAAGTAAACTAGTAAAGAGAATCAAAAAGGGTTAAAATTTTATTTTAGATTATTTAGTTAAAAACTTACATAGTTATAGTTGATTTCATTGTGAAAATTTTTGGCAAAGATTTTTTTTTAAATATAAGTATGTTTACTATATTGTTTTAGATTTGTTAGTTAAAGAAAACAGCTTTTGTACTTCTAAGTAAACTTGTAGAGAGTATTAAGAAGAATTCAAATTTTAATTTTTAGATTATTTGGTTAATAATTCATGAAGTCATAGCCTATTTTATTCAAAATGTTTATTAAAAATCTTTTTAAATATAAATATGTTCTTTATATCATTTTGGTCTGTTAGTCAAAAGAATTTGCTTTTGTGCTTCTAAGTAAACTTGTAAAGGGGATTGAGAAGGATAAAAATCTCAAATTTTAGATTATTTAATCAAATTTACAGAGTTATGATCAATTTTTTTGTAAAATATGGTCAAAATTTTTTTCTAAATATAATATATTGTTTTAGCCTTTGTCTTATAAGTAAACTTGTATATAGAATCATAAAGAATCAGAATCTTGATTTTTATAAGTTTTGTTAAAAGAAGTTTAATATGCTTCGCATGAGTGTGATGTGCTTGTATATCACACCCTAATTTGATTGGCTAAATTTGCAGATCATTAATTTAAAAAAAATAAACAATTTTTGTTAAAATTCTTTAGACTAAGAATTAGTCTAAGAAATTTTAAAAAAGTCTTAAAATTTTTGATCTATATGCAAAATTTAGCGTTGAACAAGTTTACTTAGTCGAATTAGAAAGGTTGTCTTAATAAAATTTAGAGAAATCATCAAAAAATAAGTTAAAAAAATGAAAAATTGCGAATATCTCTAAATTTTAATAAGACAACCTTTCCAATTCGACTAAGTAAACTTGTTCAGCACAAAATTTTGTATATAAGGTAGACAGGGGTAATTTGGCGAAGTTAACATTGCTATTGGGTAAACTTTTATTTAACCCATGCAGATTTTCCAATATTTAAATCACAGAATAATACCGTATACAAGAATAAGCCTGATAAAAAAAAGAATCATGTGACAGATCGGATTAGTATAAAAATCGTCACTTTGCATATGGCATTAAAAAAGTGGAAATTTGATTGACAAGGGTAATTTGGCGGATTCTCAAACTTTATTT
>QKWP01001326.1:67765-80911 GCA_003550325.1 Gigaspora rosea | reverse complement strand
AAAAAAAATATATTGAAAAGTTCAAAATCTCTTAAGCCAGTTTACTCCACAAGCTACCAAAGATCATAAATATATATACCACAAATTGTACCAAAAAACTTAAAAAAAAAAAAAATAAAAAATCATAATTCGACCTATTTTTATCCCTCTCTCCCGTTTACTCCTCTCTCCCTTTTACCCCTCTCTCTCTTTTACCCCTCTATCCCTTTTCTTCTCTCTCCTTTTTACCCCTTTCTTCCTTTTACCCCTCTCTCCCTTTTACCTCTTTCTCTCTTTTACCTCTCTCTCCCTTTTACCCCTCTCTCACTTTTACTTCTCTCTCTCTTTTACCCCTTTCTCCCTTTTATCTCTCTCTCCCTTTTACTTGCTGGATTACTATTATAGCCCAGATTTTTCATTAGCATATTCCAAATATAATATTTATAAAAATTACCCCTATTAGCATTCTTTAAAACATACCTATTTTGCCATTTAGCAGGTTTCAAATATAACCTTTTTCTTCAATACCTACTTTTCAAATATAAGCTTTTTTAAAAAACGGTCCTCCATTAGCTATTTTTCAACTATAACCTCACATAGATTATTCGGGTCCTGGTAAAATAGTTTAAGTCCTAGGACTTGGTTGTTATAGTAATTAATTATAATAGTTATAGATGTTGTAAAGATAACTACACTTAATAAAGACCAAGACATAACCTCATCTCAAATATAAAAAAAACAAAATTAAGATCTATTTAAACTATGTATATAAAATTTAAAAAAATATAGTAGTTAAAAAGTATAATTTTTTTGCGTTTCTCATCTTTAGTACTACCTTGTTTTAATACTCTAGAAGCAAATAATTTGAAGTAAATTTAACTATTGTCACAAATAATTACAAAATCAAATAATAGTGAAATTTGGGGTCAATTTGAAAATATAAGCTCTATCATACTCTTTTATTAATAATCTAATCCTAAATAATAACTCAACTATAAAAAAAAACTAACAAAAAAGACTAAAAATTTTTAAAAATTGTGTATAAAATAGATTCAAATTCTATTTTTATCTTATTTCTTTATTATCTATGTTAATTATTATTTTATTGTTATAAAGAGCAGAAAGTTTATAAATATATACTGATTACATAAAAATTTATTTACCAATTATATATGTGAAATTTTATAAAATTTTTATCAAGATAGGATAATAAGCACTTAACCAAATTTGACGAAAACTTTTTTACTTTAATATTGTAAATATGTAAAATTAAAATAAAAAATTCAATGAATATGGATTGGATGTTGTTGAGAAGATAACTTTCAAGGTACAAGAAAGTTAATCACTTATATAAATACAAAGTTACTCAATATTTTTTAAACTTTAGTAAGAACTTTTCTCAACAACTACCTAATCAAATTTGACCAAAAAATTTTTATTTTATTTCTATAGTTATATAAAATTAAAATTAAAAAAATTTAACAAGTTTATTTTGGAAAAACTTTTACTTATCTAAAAAAGTTGTATTTGGATTTTTCAAGACTTCTTCTTGACAATTATTCAAAAATCTAATAAATTTTTTTAAATTTAATCCTACATATCTTCAGAATTAAACCAAAAATTTTTATTAGATTTGATTAGATAATTGCCAAAAACCTTTTTGCTAAAATTGTTATGTTTTTATAGACAGACTAAATTTTTTGAATTTTTAAGTGAAATTTTCTTGACAGAAACTTAATCAAATTAATTTATTGAATTTGATTAGATGTTTTGAAAATAATTTTGTTAAAATAAACAATTAACAATTAAAACAGTATTAAAACAATAAAAGACCATTTTGAATATTCAAATCTTAGATTAAAAGCCTTTTAAATTTTTTAACACTAATGAGAAATTGAAAATTTGCTAATAATAGATTAATTATTACACAAAATTATAAGTTTCTATAAATAAGCCTATAATTATTAAATTATATCTTCTGTAACAAGTTTTGTTATTTTACAATCTGGATCTTTGGAGACTTTAACTGCACATGTAATTGCCAATTTCAGTATACAAAAAAAATTGCAACTGGATTATGAGTTAGTATATTAATAATGCTTAAAAATAGCTATAATCTTTTATTCTATTATTTTAGCAATAATAAATACTAGTATTGCTTTTGATAGCTAGTTAGTAACTAAACATATGACTCACGAATTAAATCAAAAAAATATTCAAATCAATCAATTGAATCACTTATTTAAATTTTATTTGAGTAATTTAAAGGGAATACCTATTTCCACCATGGTATTTGCTATTTACACCATGGTTATATAAAAAATTTCTATTTTTAGATTTAATATAATATTGTATATTATAATTTTAATTCTAAAACCAATAAGTAAACCTTTTTTGACTACTAATTGAAAGTTGTAGAGCTCATTTTTCTGATTCTAATAGTAGTTAAATCATCAAAATTGGCCTAGTGGATTCCAAGTTACTTATAGTCAAAATCATAAGTGTCCCCCCTCTAACTTTTTAAATTAAAAAGATACAGCTTTGAAACTTTCACAGTAAATAGTACTCAATAAATATATATCAGTGAATTTTTTTCATGATTTTTCAACAAAAGTTAGATGAAAGCCAACTTTTTAATTGATTTTTTTTTAAAAAAATAAAAAAAAACAATTGAAATTAATCAAAAATTAATAAAAAATTAGGATCAAAATCAAAAATTTCAAAAATTTAGTATGTTAAAATTCAAACATTTTTATAGTAGTGACAAAAAATTTGAGTCGATTTGATGAGATAGTTGTTGAGAAATTAATTTTTGAATTTTAAATTTAAGTATTAGAAAGTATCATAGAAAAAAAGTTGCGCGACTAGGTTTTTATTAATTTTAATGGGTTTAAAAATTTTGTGCACCTGCACAGCCGTGCACCCCATGATCAGCCAATCANAAAAAAAATATATTGAAAAGTTCAAAATCTCTTAAGCCAGTTTACTCCACAAGCTACCAAAGATCATAAATATATATACCACAAATTGTACCAAAAAACTTAAAAAAAAAAAAAATAAAAAATCATAATTCGACCTATTTTTATCCCTCTCTCCCGTTTACTCCTCTCTCCCTTTTACCCCTCTCTCTCTTTTACCCCTCTATCCCTTTTCTTCTCTCTCCTTTTTACCCCTTTCTTCCTTTTACCCCTCTCTCCCTTTTACCTCTTTCTCTCTTTTACCTCTCTCTCCCTTTTACCCCTCTCTCACTTTTACTTCTCTCTCTCTTTTACCCCTTTCTCCCTTTTATCTCTCTCTCCCTTTTACTTGCTGGATTACTATTATAGCCCAGATTTTTCATTAGCATATTCCAAATATAATATTTATAAAAATTACCCCTATTAGCATTCTTTAAAACATACCTATTTTGCCATTTAGCAGGTTTCAAATATAACCTTTTTCTTCAATACCTACTTTTCAAATATAAGCTTTTTTAAAAAACGGTCCTCCATTAGCTATTTTTCAACTATAACCTCACATAGATTATTCGGGTCCTGGTAAAATAGTTTAAGTCCTAGGACTTGGTTGTTATAGTAATTAATTATAATAGTTATAGATGTTGTAAAGATAACTACACTTAATAAAGACCAAGACATAACCTCATCTCAAATATAAAAAAAACAAAATTAAGATCTATTTAAACTATGTATATAAAATTTAAAAAAATATAGTAGTTAAAAAGTATAATTTTTTTGCGTTTCTCATCTTTAGTACTACCTTGTTTTAATACTCTAGAAGCAAATAATTTGAAGTAAATTTAACTATTGTCACAAATAATTACAAAATCAAATAATAGTGAAATTTGGGGTCAATTTGAAAATATAAGCTCTATCATACTCTTTTATTAATAATCTAATCCTAAATAATAACTCAACTATAAAAAAAAACTAACAAAAAAGACTAAAAATTTTTAAAAATTGTGTATAAAATAGATTCAAATTCTATTTTTATCTTATTTCTTTATTATCTATGTTAATTATTATTTTATTGTTATAAAGAGCAGAAAGTTTATAAATATATACTGATTACATAAAAATTTATTTACCAATTATATATGTGAAATTTTATAAAATTTTTATCAAGATAGGATAATAAGCACTTAACCAAATTTGACGAAAACTTTTTTACTTTAATATTGTAAATATGTAAAATTAAAATAAAAAATTCAATGAATATGGATTGGATGTTGTTGAGAAGATAACTTTCAAGGTACAAGAAAGTTAATCACTTATATAAATACAAAGTTACTCAATATTTTTTAAACTTTAGTAAGAACTTTTCTCAACAACTACCTAATCAAATTTGACCAAAAAATTTTTATTTTATTTCTATAGTTATATAAAATTAAAATTAAAAAAATTTAACAAGTTTATTTTGGAAAAACTTTTACTTATCTAAAAAAGTTGTATTTGGATTTTTCAAGACTTCTTCTTGACAATTATTCAAAAATCTAATAAATTTTTTTAAATTTAATCCTACATATCTTCAGAATTAAACCAAAAATTTTTATTAGATTTGATTAGATAATTGCCAAAAACCTTTTTGCTAAAATTGTTATGTTTTTATAGACAGACTAAATTTTTTGAATTTTTAAGTGAAATTTTCTTGACAGAAACTTAATCAAATTAATTTATTGAATTTGATTAGATGTTTTGAAAATAATTTTGTTAAAATAAACAATTAACAATTAAAACAGTATTAAAACAATAAAAGACCATTTTGAATATTCAAATCTTAGATTAAAAGCCTTTTAAATTTTTTAACACTAATGAGAAATTGAAAATTTGCTAATAATAGATTAATTATTACACAAAATTATAAGTTTCTATAAATAAGCCTATAATTATTAAATTATATCTTCTGTAACAAGTTTTGTTATTTTACAATCTGGATCTTTGGAGACTTTAACTGCACATGTAATTGCCAATTTCAGTATACAAAAAAAATTGCAACTGGATTATGAGTTAGTATATTAATAATGCTTAAAAATAGCTATAATCTTTTATTCTATTATTTTAGCAATAATAAATACTAGTATTGCTTTTGATAGCTAGTTAGTAACTAAACATATGACTCACGAATTAAATCAAAAAAATATTCAAATCAATCAATTGAATCACTTATTTAAATTTTATTTGAGTAATTTAAAGGGAATACCTATTTCCACCATGGTATTTGCTATTTACACCATGGTTATATAAAAAATTTCTATTTTTAGATTTAATATAATATTGTATATTATAATTTTAATTCTAAAACCAATAAGTAAACCTTTTTTGACTACTAATTGAAAGTTGTAGAGCTCATTTTTCTGATTCTAATAGTAGTTAAATCATCAAAATTGGCCTAGTGGATTCCAAGTTACTTATAGTCAAAATCATAAGTGTCCCCCCTCTAACTTTTTAAATTAAAAAGATACAGCTTTGAAACTTTCACAGTAAATAGTACTCAATAAATATATATCAGTGAATTTTTTTCATGATTTTTCAACAAAAGTTAGATGAAAGCCAACTTTTTAATTGATTTTTTTTTAAAAAAATAAAAAAAAACAATTGAAATTAATCAAAAATTAATAAAAAATTAGGATCAAAATCAAAAATTTCAAAAATTTAGTATGTTAAAATTCAAACATTTTTATAGTAGTGACAAAAAATTTGAGTCGATTTGATGAGATAGTTGTTGAGAAATTAATTTTTGAATTTTAAATTTAAGTATTAGAAAGTATCATAGAAAAAAAGTTGCGCGACTAGGTTTTTATTAATTTTAATGGGTTTAAAAATTTTGTGCACCTGCACAGCCGTGCACCCCATGATCAGCCAATCAAAATTTCTTACGTGATAGCTGATCGAGGTTAAGACGAGCATCTGACCTTCCGACCTATCCAAAAAAATTTCAAAGTTTTTAAATTATTTTTTTATTTTTCTAAGTTTTTCTATTATCGCACGACTTTTTTATTAAAAAATTTTTCTGTTTTTTTTATTTAATTACTGTAAAAAAAAAAATACAAAAAAAAAACAAAAAAAAAACCAATTGCAAAACAAAGACATATTATAAAATCATTGGTAACAAACAAAAAATTTGTTACGAAACAAATATCTAATCTACTCAATTCGATTGTATCGACTTCGCTTAAAAAGCCACCCACCTATTTAAAAAAAATAACTACCCGTTTCATAAAAAAGCAGCAAAGAAAAAAAAAAAGAAATTCCAGTGACACAAAAGAACCAGACAGCAACAAGAGAAGTTCCGCGATGAAACTCTATCACTAAAGAAAGTTCGCCAGAGAAGTTCGCCAGAGAAGTTCACCAGAGAAGTCCACCAGAGAAATTCCACCAGAAAAAGTTCACTAACGAAAGTCCAAGAAAGTTCACCTAAAAAGTTTATCGATGAAAGCCCACGAAAATTCACTTGAAAAAGCCCACTAACGAATGTTTATTAATAAAAGTCCACAAAATTCATCTGAAAAAGTTCACGAAAGTTCACTAAAAGGGACTATCGATGAAAGTCCATCAAAAAAGTCCAACGGCACGAGATCTCCTGTAACGAAAGTTTCAACAATCCAAAAATTGTATGGCGACTCCAACGACAACTCCAATGACGATTCCAGTAACGACAACTATACCTGGAATAAAAGAGAGAATGTTAATATGGTTCAAAAAGTGAAAAAATAAAAAAAAATAAGAAAGCAAAAATAAAAAAAAATAAAAAAAGAACCGAGCGAAAAAATAAAAAAAGAAACGAACGAAAAAAATAAAAAAAGAAACGACGAAAAAAAACAGAATACATCCGAAAAAGTCCACGAAAGTTCACCAAAAGGGTAGTCCATCCAAAAAAGTCCAACGGCACGAGATCTCCTGTAACGAAACTCCAAAAATCGCACAGTGCCTCCAACGACGACTCCAACGACGATTCCAATAACGACAACTATACCTGGAATAAAAGAGAGAATGTTAATATGGTTCAAAAAGTGAAAAAAAACAAAAAAAAAGAAAGCAAAAATAAAAAAATAAAAAAAGAACTGAGCGAAAAAATAAAAAAAGAAATGAATGAAAAAATAAAAAAAGAAACGACGAAAAAAAACAAAATACATCTGAAAAAGTCCACGAAAGTTCACCAAAAGGGTAGTCCATTCAAAAAAGTCCAATGGCACGAGATCTCCTGTAACGAAACTCCAAAAATCGCACGGCAACTCCAACGACGATCCCAGTAACGACAACTATACCTGGAATAAAAGAGAGAATGTTATTATGGTTCAAAAAGTATAAAAAAAAAGCAAAAAAAATAAAAAAAACGAGCGAAAAAAAAATAAATAAATTAATGATCGCGATCAATCTATAAAAATAAATAAAATACCTTACGCACTCGGTCGGTTGCAGGGTATCGTCGGGGCAGTAGATCGCCAAGGGGTGCACAACCATTCAGGTGCACAAAAAACATATTCCCAATTTTAATATAGAAAATAATTTATTTTTATATTAAATTAATAAAAACCTAGTCGCGCAACTTTTTTTTTATGATACTTTCTAATACTAAATTTAAAATTCAAAAATTAATTTCTCAACAACTATCTCATCAAATCGACTCAAATTTTTTGTCACTACTATAAAATGCTTGAATTCTAACATACTAAATTTTTTAAATTTTTGATTTTAATCCTAATTTTTTATTAATTTTTGATTAATTTCAATTGTTTTTTTTATTTTTTTAACAATCAAAAAGTTGGCTCTCATCTAACTTTTGTTGTAAGGTGGATATAGGTATTATCACGCACTACCAATTATGGCGCAATTTCAATATCTTCTGACCTGTTAATCGGAATTGCATGATTTTGGTACCAATCGATTCATCTCAGCGAGACGAATCGATTGGTACCAAAATCATGCAATTCCGATCGATGAGTCACAAAATATTGCTACCAAAGTAAAATTGTATCCTTTTTATGTAGAGTTTTGCGAGGACCATAAATATACATTTTATTAATAATTTTTCGGGGCTATTTATTTTTTTTAAAAAACCAATATGACCCTAATAACTATTTTGCTATTTAATATCATTAATCTCGGTCTACAAAAAAGTTTTTGCAAGATATCATCTCTGGTTTTTTATTGGATTTTTAAAACCTTTTTTCAAGGTTTGTACTCGAATTTTTAGAAACTAACGACATAAATCGCTAAGCAGGACATAAATATGTCGCGTGATTCAATTAAAGTTTAAGAATTTGCGCTATTTATAACGATTAGATAGTGTAACAAATAAAATGCACTACATAAATAAGTGAAATCTCATACTGCTAACTCGCGTTTGAACTACGGTTTACTTTTTACACATGACCAAGAGTACCCGTTTATTAAATTTTAGTTTTATAATAAAGAAAAAAAAAATAAATAAAAAGCTGTTTATTATGTCGTTTGAAAAAGACAAAGCTATTCAAAATGATGCTATTGAGAAAGCCCTTAAGACTATAAAAGATTCCTTTGATAATCTCAAGCCTCCAAGTATAAGGAGTGTTGCACAAGACTTTGATATCCCGGAATCAACCCTGAGATGTGTAATTAAAAATGATGGTCCTCTCAAACGTCCAGGTCTTAATAAAGTTTTAACCGATCATGAAGAAGAGCAACTGGTCGGTTATTGCCTAAATATGCAAAGGCTCAGTTTCAGGTTATCAAGGTCTGGCGTAAATTATTGCATGATGGAAATAGTTAATAGAGATGGGCATCTGCATCCTTTTAGTGAGAATGGACCAGGTCAATCATGATGGCAGCAGTTCTTAAAGGATCACCCTGAGCTTTCATTTCGAGTTCTGCAAGCCCTAAATGAAGCGCGTGCCCAAAAAGCAAATCCTATTATAATAAACGACCATTTTAACAAACTTGAAAAAGTAATTAATGAATATTCACTTACCCTTGATCGAATCTGGAATATGGATAAGACAGGTCTTCGTTTTCTTTTTTTTTTATTTTTTTTATTTTTTTATTTTTTTTTGTATTTTTTTTGAAATCGTGTAATGGGATTGCTACGGAGCAGGCTTCATAATTGAACCTAGACTTCAAATAGTCATTGCAAAAAAAGGAGCACAACAGGTTCATCGAGTTTCGTATGGTAGCAATTACGAACATATTTCTGTATGCTCTACGCTTTCAGCTGCCGGTACATACATACCTCCATTAATAATATACAAGGGTAAACGGGTGATTCCAAACCTTTTAGATGGCGCACTGGCTGGTACCGTTATGCAGTGTTGTACACAGACATTGTCCTGCTGATTTTTCAGGGACGCGGACAGTCCAGGACGGGATGTCCGGGACATGTCCACAATAATGTCTTAACATGATACATGTCCGCCGGGTAAAACCAATCAAATTGCGGAATTATACGAATTTTATTGGTGGATGATCACGTGTTGAGTCGCAAAATGTCCGGGACAAAAAAATTCTGGGCGGACATGTCCCGGAAGTCCCGTCCCGGACTGTCCGCCGTCCGTGTCCGTGTCCCATGACAACACTGCCGTTATGGGGTTTACTGATACGAGATATATGCGAGAAAGCCTATTTAAAAAATACTTAGAGCACTTCGTTAATTCTATTCCTCCATTGCGCCCCATTTTACTAATTCTTGACGGACACAAGAGCCATGTCAATTATTCTTGTATCAACTTTTATGATCAAAATAATATTCTTCTATATGCCCTTTCACCACATACTACCCATATTCTACAACCTGCTGAACTACCATTTGCTCAACTCAAAAAAGTATATGATAGTGAATGTGATAAATTCCTTACTAATAACGGCAAGCATGTAACAAAATACACGTTTGCTAAACTCTTCGGACAGGCTTATCTTAAAGCATACACCCCACCGTTATATGTAATGCTTTCAGGGCAACGGGAATATGGCCCTTAAATCCTGACGCTATTGATCCTTGTTGTCTTGAGCCTTCAATGGCAACACATAATTTTGACCTACCAAGTTCTGAACAATCTACTCGCCTGCTTATTACACTAACTACATCGTCTTTACCAAGATCAGTTCCAAGTCATCTCAACTCGACCTCTACAAATGAAGATTTGTGGACAGAAATAGAATCGCTTAATACAAGAGTGGAACATTTAGAATCAGAGTTAGAACTGTACAAAAATCCAGGTACCAGTCCTTTACGGTTAGTACTTAAGTACCCCTTAAGCCAGCATTTGAAGCAGAGTGAAGATCCAGTGGCAGATAAAGAGAAGACCGAAACTCAACCATCCAAGAAGAAACATAAGACGATGCCATTCTCCTAGCTTCTTACGAGCACAGAGTCGTTGTGTTTGTTGAGAGAAGCAGAAGAAAAGGCGGAAAAAGTTGCCAATGATAAAAAAGAAAAAAAAGAGGCAGCCTTTCAAAAACGAATAGAACGGGATACGGGAAAGGTGCAGAAGCAAGAAATTCGTCAGCAAAAAAAAAAGAAAGGGAACGTATGAAGTTAGAACAATAGCGTATTAGAGAGGAAAAACGGCTTGAAAAAAAAGTAAAAAAAGGCGGTACTACCTGATTATCTGATTTGCGCCATTTTTGGTTGCTGTTTTGAAGATCTCGGTTTCCGGAAGAAATTTTATGTATCTAGAAAAAGTTGTTTTTTTATTAGAAGATCTTTCTAAAAATAAAAAAAAACCGTATTTCAAGTCCAAATCTACCTATCTAAATTAAATTTTATAAATATTTATGCTAAATTGGACAAGTTTTCTTATTGGCATTTTTAACTGCGCCATAATACCCATATCCACCTTAGTAATTAAAAAATTATGAAAAAATTCACTGATATATATTTATTGAGTACTATTTACTGTGAAAGTTTCAAAGCTGAATCTTTTTAATTTAAAAAGTTAGAGGGGGGGACACTTATAATTTTGACTGTAAGATCAAAAAAGAGAACATAAAAATTAGCAAATTCACTATTACATAATAAATTATTTTTCTTTTAATATGTATGAACCCAATCTTGGTTCAAAACACCTGATTTTTTTGGTTCAATTAATGCAACTTAATTAGGTTACCAAATAAGACTTGTGTAATATTACATAACATTAGCAGCATATAACCAAATGTTATTTTTGCAAAAAAAATGCACTGGGCCTTTGTGTAATATAAGTGCATATGTTGTATAACCAGTTTATGTACTGTGATTGGATGTACTAACAGACATCATCAGAAAAATAAAAATATTAATAATCTGCAGTAATATTCAAATTTATTAAATAAGTACAGAATTTTGTTTAAAAAATTGCAAAGATCTTCAAAATTTAAATTTTTGCAGTTCTTTGCTGATTTTTTGCCAAAAATCTGTTTAAAAGTATAATATTCGCAGATTATAATAGAATCGGGAAATTAAAAACATTAATAATTTGTAGTGATCTTCAAATTTATCAATAAGTGCAGAATCTTGTTAAAAAATTGCAAAGATCTTCAAAATTTAAATTTTTGCAGTTCTTTGCTGATTTTTTGCCAAAAATCTGTTTAAAAGTATAATATTCGCAGATTATAATAGAATCGGGAAATTAAAAACATTAATAATTTGTAGTGATCTTCAAATTTATCAATAAGTGCAGAATCTTGTTAAAAAATTGCAAAGATCTTCAAAATTTAAATTTTTGCAGTTCTTTGCTGATTTTTTGCCAAAAATCTGTTTAAAAGTATAATATTCGCAGATTATAATAGAATCGGGAAATTAAAAACATTAATAATTTGTAGTGATCTTCAAATTTATCAATTAAGTGCAGAACCTTGTTTAAAAATTGCAAAGATCTTTAAAATTAGTTTTTTTGTAGTTCTTCACAGATTTTTTGTCAAAAAATCTGTGCAAATTTTTAGAAAGTATAATTGTCACAAATTATAATAGGCGCCACCTATTATAAGGCCATATAAAGTTTTTTTTTGGTTTTCATAACATAAAACAAAAAAAAATTGACCTGGCAGCTGAACTTTTATTTAAAAATTTTATATATAAAGTTTATAAAATTTTTAAAAAAATTTTTTTGAAATCCCACCCAACTATTAAAACATATAAATAATTTTTTTTAGAAAATTTCCAAAATATGACCTGGTCGGGTTATAAAAACCAAAAAATTAATTTTATATAGCATAATCTGTGATAATCTCCAAAATTATAACTATAATACTTATCTGCTAGTAAGAACACAAGGAGAAAAACAATAAACAAAATGAACTGATAAATAAAAAATAAACAAACATGTTTTTTTTAATCTTTTTTTTTAACTTTATCAGGGTTTTTCAGTTTTTTTAATTTTATCATTTTTTTCAGTGGTTTTTTTTAATTAATTTATTATTTCTTTTTTTTTAATTTTTTTTAAAAATTCGAAATAAAACGATGGTGAAAATAAAAAGTAAATTTCCAGTTATTTTCATATTAAGAAATAACCAGAATTTACTTTTATTCCCATATATGCATGTATATACATGACACTACTTTTTTTTATTTTAAAAGTTTTTTTTAATTTTATTTAAATAATTTATTAATATATAGTATATATATATATATTTTTTATTTTGTTTGTTTTTCTTTATTTTTAAATTTTTAAATTTTTTTATTTTTATTAAATTTTTTTTTATTCCATACTTTTATTTTTTTTTATTTATTTTTTTAATTCTGTATTTCAATTTTTTTTATTTTTCTTTTTTTATTAGTATTTTTCTTTTTAACAATTTTTAATTAATTTATTTTTATTTATTTTAATTTGTTTTTTTATTTATTTTTTTATTTTTTTTAACGTTTTTTTATTAATTTTTTTTATTTATTTTAATTTATTTTTTTATTTATTTTTTGAAAATTTTTTAATGTTTTATTACATTTTATATATATATATATATATATTTTAGGGTGTTATTTTATGGCGACCCTGTGATCAACCAATCAAAATCGATCATGTGATTCACGTGATGATCGATCTAATCGGTCGTCACATGAATCACGTGATCAATTTTGATTGGTTCTTATACTGTATATTCGAAATGTTAAAGGCATATAGGCATATATTCAAATTTTTTTTTTTTTTGAAGTTAAAGGCATATATTCGATTTTTTTTTTTTTTTTTTTTTTTTTTATTTTTTTTTTTTTTTTTTTTTTTTTTTT
>QKWP01001326.1:40230-65237 GCA_003550325.1 Gigaspora rosea | reverse complement strand
ATTACAACTTTTATTATTGCAACATTTGTAATTTACTTGTAAAAATTAAGACTTGTATTAGAAGTAAAAATTTTTTTTATAGACGGGAACATATAAAATTTAAGAAAATCTAAAGAAAAATTTTATAGTAAAAATTTTAAAATAAAAACTTTAAACTTTTATTACTTTAAAGGTTATTAATAACTTTAAAAAATTTTCATAATAAAGTTTATAAAATATATTTTAAAGAAAATATTCTATAAATAAAGTATACCCTATATTTTTAATAAAATTTTATTTTATTTAAAAAATTGTAAATATTTCTAAAAATTCCAGGCAAATTTGCCTGGAATACAGTTTAAGGGATAATATATTTTACATTTTTTTTGTTTACTATTTTATTTTTTGTTGTTTTTTTTGGCTATTTTTTTTATATTTTTTCAAATTTTTTTCAAATTTTTTTTTTATTTATTTAAATTTTTTTTTAAATTATTTGCAACATATTTTTTTTTATTGTTTTTTTATTTTAAATTGTTTTATTGTTTTTTTATTTATCATTTTTATTTAAATTTTATTTTATTGTTTTTACTTTTAAATTTATTATTATTATTACTATTAGAGTTTATTTATATATACCCTAAGGTATATATACTCCATCATATGACCTATATAGATTGCTATAAAATTTAAGATTAGGTATAATGTTACATGAACAAAAAAATTTAAAACAAATGTTTGTCTTATTAAAAATTGCTTATTTTACAAGAAATTGCATACTAAACCACCTTTTGTGCATTAATAAAAAGTTTTCTTGAGTGTTTTTACTATATAATAGCCAAACCCTAACCCTAATATAGTTTTTACTCTAACCCTAACCTATATTAGTATTACAGTTTTTGTAATATTGTATGATCAAAATAAAGGATACAAAAATTTAATGTACCCTACAAGTATATTTATATTAATTATTATTATTATTATTATTTTAATTATTTTTATTATTATTTTACCATTTTTTTTTTGTATTTATTTTTTTTATTTTTTTTATTATTATATTTTTTCATTTATTTATTTTATTTATTTTTTATTAAATTATTTACCTGGATCCCTGGATTTACCATAGATCTAAATTAATCTAGATTACGATCTGTAAAAATAAATAATTATTTTTTTTTTGTTGGTTGTTTTATTTAATATTTTTAATTTGAACTTATTTCATTAAAATGCCAGGTAGTGGAGATTACAAACTTTAAAGATCTGTAAGATTAGAAGTTTGGCAGAGTAGGCTCTTATGTTTTTTTGTTTCTTCTTTTTATTTGTTTTTTAGTAATTTAGTACTAACATTTATATTTGGGTTTATATCTAATATATTTTCATCTATCTGCATTTCCTGGAGTTTTTTTCATTATTTGGTATTGTCTAATTTGGAGTCTCTTTTACTATTGTGCGTTACCTGGAGCCTTTTCGTTAGTAGTGTTGTCCATTTCAGTGTTCTTTCATTGCTAGTTTGTTACTGTCATTGCTTGGAATCACATTCATCACTGGTACATTACTTGGGCATTCATGTTTACAATTGTATAGCAAAGTATCTGTTTCAATTTTTTTTTGCTTTAGTATTGTATTCATGCAGTACTAAATCTTTTCAGATTCAGAATAGGTGACCATTGCGTCTTGCTTTTTTGGTATATTACTAAATACATTCATCATTAGAGCTGAGTTTGTGATGCTGTGTTTAGCACTTTTTCATTATTTTGTTTGTGTTAGTAGAGTTTGCTTGTACAAGTCGTCGTTTGGATAGAATTTAAGTGCTGTTTCTGGAGCTCGCTATATTCTTTTGTGGCAGCATTTTGGTATTCCTCAGAGTTTACTTACTTAAGCACGTTAGTTTTGTAGTATCGACTTTGGTGTCATTTTGTAGTTTCACTTTTGAGTTCTTGATATTGTGTTACTATATGATGATAGTTAATAGTTAGTGTTAGGCTAATACTGTATAACTGAATTAGTTAGTTGTGTTAAGGTAGTTAATGGTTAGAGTTAAGGTAATATAATTTTTTTTTTCCTTTGACAACCTTGCTCTATATTTATTAGTTATTATTGCACTATGATTACATATTACAAAAGATATCTAATTTCTAAAATAGGCCAATACCCGGCTTACTCAACTAGCGCCCAAGTATGGTTGTTGCACTGGTGTTTGTCAAACAGAAGCTACAATGCGCATTTGTCATGTTTAAATCTTCTGAATCTAACGAGGTACCCAGCTACCCTGATTGTTTGAGATAATCTTTAACGCTTAGACCACCAAGTTGGTGGGATTGAACTTGAAATTTGCAAAAGAACTGCCACTCTTGCCATCTCCCTAACTGCTCCCGCCTGTTCTTCTATGACTTGTTTTTTACGTAAGAGTCCCTGCGTAGACTGTCTCTTTTCCAAAACTAACTGCTCTTCCTCTTGCTCAGCCTGTCTATCTGACCTTTTATGTTTGAGCGACCTAACTATCCCCTAAGCCTTTTCCCATTCGGCGATTAGCTCACATCTTCTTTTCTATATATACCAATAGAAACACTCTTGCACTATAAAAATTAATCCCTTGAAAATACTCGCTACTATTCTAGAATTGACTATTTCGGTCTGCACCCTATCAAATGCTGACTTTTCAACCAGTCCATGTACATGGTTCTGTAACATATGTGTTCGATCACTCTTCGATTCCTTGAAAACTAGCTTCTCTAACTCAAGTGAGCACAAATCCACTCTGTATGGCTCTTCTAAGACCTGCCAAACTGTGTTTATACCCATGTCAACTGCAGCTTTCCAATCTCCTGCAAAAAAGCTACATTCTACTAAATGATTTATACTCTTCTTTTCATTATTTTTGCAAAGTATGCAATTTGGCGAAATGTACAAGTCAGGTCTTCTGGTATGCAACTCCTGCAGCGTTGGTAATAAATTAGCAAAGCCTTTGATTCTTGTGGCAAGCGTGTTGCTTCTTCTGATAGACGTGCAATTCTGGCCACCCATTTCCTTAAATCTCACCCAACTGAAGGCGCAAATTAAATCACTCTCCAATTTTTCATGACCGTGACCTGGATTTTTCTTTGACATAAGCCAACTCCCTTCCACCTGTTTACGCTTAAGCTTCAAAATGAATTTTCGTGGTGATGTCTCTACCTGTATCTGGTTCCAGGTAAGGACCGTGTTCCAACGAGTTTGTTTGTTAATTAGCCAAAGCCACGAATCATCCAGTATTGCCGCTTCCTTTGCTAGACCATCAGCGTACTCGTTCCATCTAACGCCTGCGTGCGCCTTGACTTTGTAAAGAGTGACAGAGAGTTCCTTACTGTCAATTATTTCCACAATCTTGTCTAGGATCGCTCTATTTATGGCTTTCAAAATATCTTTAAAACTTCTTTTCAATAACGCCCTATTAATTGCACCGATTGCTGCTTCACTATCTGTTTTGATGATCACTTTGGTCTTTGCCTTAGTTGTCAGGAGTGCACCAAGTATTGCGACTAACTCAGGCCTAGTAGATGATGGCCAGTACTCTATCTTAACTTTGCCTATTGCTACTACACTACTTTCATCCTACTTAACCTGAACTCACACTGCTCCCATCTTGTCTTTCCCTGCTTTTACTTTCTGGTACCACGAACCATCTGTGTAAAAAACAAAACATTGACTCGCCTTCTGCAAATTAGCCCTTACTAAATCTATTAACAACATTTCTAACGCACTACCTAATTCTAAATTTCTAATTAATACTATCTCAATGGGTTCTATGATAATTGACGCTACAATACAGCTTTCTGTACTTGCTAGTTGTGATGCGCGACCCTTTTGTAACACTATTGGCATTTCTAGTATCCACTCTCGTTCCCTTCTTACTACACCTTCTAACCTTCCACGAATTGCTTTATTTTCCACTCTTATAACGCATCCATTTTACTTATCTTTACTCTTGAGCGATAACTTACATTCTGAGCACCTTTTGAGCACAGTAACGTTGCTAGAACCTTTGTCTACTACCCAATGGTCTACTAGAAGCCTTGTTTTCATTCTTTTACCAATGCAACCTATAAGAGGTTCCTCTACTGGATGATTTTCCTTTTTACCGATGATCCAGTCTTTGCATCTTCTGTCGTCTCTTAAAGGCTTTAATTTCGGTGCTAGTGCTATGTCATTTGGCTCATTCGTGTAGAAGGCTTCCTTCAACCTTCTAGACTGTGGCTCACCAATCACTTTATCTTCGATATACCTAAACCACTTGGCCTTAGGACCTTTCGCGCTTTTTCCCCGCAGCTTCTTGAGTTGCTGCCACATTATGAGCGCTGTTTCGTCATGCACTATCCACTGATTCAGAAAAAAAATTCCTAAATTCAGATTTCTTTTAGGCAAATGCTTGAATTCTCCATTCACCAACAAATCCCTGACTGCACTGAGTCTTCAGGACAAAACATTTTGTCAACTTGCATTTGGAAATACAAATCGTACTCCTTACACTTCTCAATGGTGCTGCATATTATATTGTTCCTCCATGCTTTGAGTCTATTGGCCTTAAAACTGACCGCACGAGGATCCTGGGTTAACCCCACCTCTAACGCTCCTTGTACAATTCTCAACTCGATTAATCACTCGAGGTTGTTTCATTTATTTGACTTCTTATGAAAAGTGGTGACCTGTCTTGCAGTTAATACGTCACCTAAGAGCTTCACTCCGAGAACACCTCTGTGTATCAGCAAACTGTTAGGGGCTGTTTGTACTATGCCCAATTTTCTTTTCAAAAGTCTCAAAAAAGGTTGGTGTAATCTTTTCAATTCGGCTTCCGAGCACACTGTTGCCTGCAGCATGTATTCCAATTTTGGCAAATGAACTTGATTATTTATATACACTAGCTGACTTGCAGTTGTTTTTTTGTTCTGCAGCTTTTGTATAAAAAGCCCCACAACCGCCTTTAGTTTCTTCTTTACAGCTGCCGCCTCATTTTTCTTGTGTAACCAAACACCCAAAAATTTAATATTGCTAAGTTTACGTTCTGCCCATATCTCTGCACCTCCAAAATTTATACGCCTTTCCGTGAGAGGGGTCCTTGCATTAATAACAGCCAATTTGGACTTTGCCCCATTGATCTCAATATCGTTGAAGTGGAAAAACTGTTCAGCCAATGCGACTATACTTTCTAATTGCGCTTTTGAACTGGCCATCCACATGGTGTCGTCGGCATATGCCAACACTGCCTGTCTCACTTCGATATTTGTTCCGTATAATTCGTTAGATGTGAAATCTGTAGCTCTTGCTGTGTAACCAAGCAAGGTATCATTCTGGATCCTACATAACAAGGGGTCGTTGAAGATTCTCCATACGAGCGGTAAAATCACCTCCCCTTGGTCTATGCCATGTCCGGCACAGAACTCTTCTGTTAAACCAAATTGTGTAATAATCCGCATCTGTCTATTTATAAATAAGTTAATAATAAATTTTTGAAATATTTCAGGTACTTTGATTCTCCTCATTGTGAGGCCCAACATCTGAAGACTGACAGAGTCAAATGCTTTTTTCATGTCTTGAAAAAGCAGCCACATCTCACATTCTTTTTCTTCTGCCTCCTCAACGAGTGCACTCAACATGTATATAGGATCTTCTGTTGAGTTGTCTGGTAACCCCACAAAATTTGGGCCCCTTAAAATATTTTGGTCTTTAATTATTCTACTCAATCGCTTTGTTAAGATTCTGCTTACGCATTTTCAGAATACGTCAAGCAAAGCTATTGGCCTAACTTTACTTAACTCAAAATTCCAATCTTCGCTCTTGGGTATTGTATATATTTGTGCCACCTTCCATTTACTTGGAATATTTTCTGAAAATAGACACAAATTGGCAAAGTTTGCAAAAATTGTCTGAGTTCTCATATCCGCTTGGGTAATTAAAGGGTACACAATGTTCGATATGCCTGCTGCTGAGTCTGCTTTAATCTCCATTAACATATTTTGCCACTCTTCTACCTTCACTAGACGTAGAGTTGTGTTAAACAACTTTCCTTAACTTCGACTAATGGACCGTATACTGCCTTCCAATCCTCAGATATGAATTCCACACTTGGGTATCTTTCTCTAAACGGCCCTTCGAAATGTTTTTTTGTATCAGCTAATACCTTCTTTGGGGCCACCGAGAATCTATATCCTGGATTTTCTTTAACTAGAACTCTGTCTAGCATGACCTTGTTATATGGCTTTTCCAACAGGCTCACCAGCATCTTCCTATGTTCCCTTATGATCATCTCACTATATCTCTTTATATACCTTCTAATTTCTTTTCCTTTCAGTTTCTAATTCTCCTCTGAGATTCTATTCTCTATAACCTTCCACCAAAGGATTGCACTTCCTATCCAAGTCTGCACAGAACCTAGTTCTATCATGCTAATGTCACATTCTGCTTGACGATTAATTATTTTAAGTCTTTGATTCTATTTTTCTACCAGAAGGCATTGTGCCCCTAACTCTGTTTTTCTAATTTCATTAATGAGTCGACCGAGGCTTATGTAGGCTCTGAATTTACGTCTTTTTTTATTCAGGACTAATTGTTTTTTTGGCGATTTGACTACTTTGTTTGGGAGGGAGTTTTCACCTGATCTGATGATTGCCTTCTCAATTATGTCCCAGATTTTATCAATCTGTTCACTTCCACCATTCACACCTTTCCTGACTTTCTCTGAGTCTTGGCTACAAAGGAATTTTGGCACTTGCATTTGCAAACGCTTCCACAAGGTTGCTTTGTACTCTTCCCAATTCTCCTTTGTTGCTATGTCTAAATTCCAAACATGCCTGGGTGCCTGATTTTCTTCAACTGAGCACTCTTTAGTTCGACTGTAAAATCTACCTGACCTTAATTGCAACAGAACCATGCTATGGTCGCTTCCCGTAATAGTCTCTATTTCTACGATCTCCGCTTTTCTTACTGTATCTTTCATAATCTCTGGCACCCAGATTTGATCGACTCAGGTTGCTATGCTCCCGTTACTCCAAGTGAACTTCGCATTTTTCCCATTCCAATACCTAAAAGTGTCTATATAGTTTTGTGATCTTAGCCACGTATGTAGCCTCAATTTCTTGTAAGTTTTAGTGCTGGGTTGCTTATTCACCGCTGGATTCACAATATGGTTGAAGTCCCCATAAGCACTATTTGGAACTCTCTTTGTCATTCCTCTATTTTTTTCTGTATTAACTCGGTAGTTTCGTGAGCTGTGTTTTCACTATTTGGCGGAATATATGCCATTATAACTAACAATTTTAAACCCTTCAAGTAAAAATATACTGCCAAAATATTACTATTCATCTTCTCAATTCTTCCAATATGTCTTTCTATATCCTTATCAACTAAGATTTCTACTCCAGACCCCTTGTGCTTTCCCAATTCAGCACTCAACCAAAAACTCTTATATCCCTTTTCATTCCTTAAAAGTAACTTGGCCTCTCTTTCTTGTAAGTTTGTTTCTGCAATCCCCATTATATTATAACATCATTATTCGCCTGGTGCAGTAGGGAATCGAGTTTGTGGTTAGATGTCTTAAGGCCGTTAATATTGTGCGCTACTATCGTTATGTTTTTAAATGCAGATCTCTTTCTCGATTCCTCTGTGTGTGCAGTACCTACATGTACTAGGGGTGCTGCCACTTTCTTTAGTACATCTGGGGCGCCCGTTAGGAGCGATACGGAGCTATTGCTCCTGTATGTTAGGAGCGATACGGAGCTATTGCTCCTGTATAACTCCTTTCAATATTGTCTAACCTCTGCAAAATTTCTTTCAGTAAACTGCTGTTTGTCACGTCATCAATTACTATTATATTATGATTATGATTTTTTCTCCTCTCAGGCCATACACTATTTAGATCCTTTTTTCTCTCCTGACTTTGTTCCGCCAGTTTGTGAAAGCGAATTCCTTGTGACCCGTTCACCCTGATTAATCTTCTTTGTCTTTCTTGCTAATGAGCTTGTTTTCTTCTACGTTTTTAGGTTCTCTGTTTTTATTTGTTGCTGGATACGGTTCAGCCTCCTGCATGCCTTGATTAATAAAACGGCTCCCTTTCACCTACTTAAGCTTAGTGCCATAATACCAAGCTGTGCTATTGAGTGCATTGTCCAAATCCACCTTTGACTTGAAGTACACGGTCGCTGTTCCTCTCTGGTTGCTGTTACTATTATGCGAAATATATACTGCCTTTGCCCTGCACGACTTAAGCTGTCGAAGGAGCGCAGACTCAACGGTTGATTTAGAAATATTCTTTAAAATAGCCTTTACTTTATTTCTTTCTACAAGGGTTTCCTTGTCGAATATCCCTTTGAGTTAACTTGCACATTTTGCTCTTTTCGAAGTGAACTGCCCATGCTGATTGTAAAACAGACCCTTTTCTCTCATCTTTTGGTTCCAACTCTATGTACAATGCTTTGGATCTTTCAGAAGCCATTACTCCATAGATTGAAACCTTTACATAAAAGCTTAAAGCTTTTTTGATGTGTACTGCCCGCGTGTGTGTCGGTTCGTCCCAAAGTGCTAAGCCCAGCTTGTCCCTTTTCTTACGCGTGATCGTAGTTTGTAAACCTTCAGACACTGGCACCCAGATAGAGTTACTTATATCTTCTGTTCTACCGACTTCGTTCACATTCTTACTTATCACCCCTGTCTTACTTTCTACCCTTGTATCTATTTCCATTTTCTATATACTCCTGATTGCTTACCATTTACTATACTTCTCTTTGTTGAATCATCGTGTATTGCAAGCTCCACCACCTTGGACTGTGCGATCCTACTTTTAATTTCTTCTGTACTGTAGTCTGGTACCTTACATTCAGTTAAAATTAGTACATCCTTAGTTTCCTCGCTTGCGTCTCCTTCATCCTGCTCAAAATCCAAACCGCCAACCAAATCTTCTTCTTCCTCGCAGAGGTTAACTTTCTTAGCGACTTTATACTCTACCCTATCATACATTTCTATAACCCTCCTAATTAAACAAATTTCAAAAACATGATTAATCAATCCTAGCCATTTTGCTATATGTCAGTCCTTTGGCATTACGTCTTGTGCTACACTTTGTAGCTGCTGTTTTACCTTGACTTCTGTACTGGCAAAGATGTTTTTGTACGTTTCTAATTTCTTCATCCCTAAATTCACTTTCTAGGTCTTCTCGCACCGTGTGTTGTAAATATTGATTTATTCTAATTGATGTTGTATACAGTTTCTACAGGCTGGGGTAAACGTAAATACCCACTTTTGTATGAATCAAAATTGTCCAAAAATCTGGTATAACATTGTGTTCCTGAGACTATAAATTCTTTCTGTTTTTGAACTTTCGACCTTTGCAGTATTTTATGCAAAATTCTCTTTGTCTCTATGCTATTAGGACGTTTAGCTTTAAAGGATTTCTTGTAAAATGTATCGAAACGCGTTATCTAAATTTTGGTACCATATTTATAGTTGTAAAGTAATATAATAGAATTAGATAGTTCAAATTTTAAGCAAAGTAAAATAAAATATGCCGATTTGATGTATTGTTTGGTGCTTAACAAGTTTACTTAGTGCAAGAAGTTATGATCAATTAGTATAATTTAGAGAATTTTTATAATTATTGTATTTTGTTAGGGTTAGTTAATAGTATTATAATTATTATTAATAAATAAAAATAATTCGAAATTTATAAAAATATAGCAACTTTTCAATATATTAGTATTTGGTATATAAAATTTTTTTAATAATAATAAAAATACATATATGTATATATATATTATATAATATATATAGGTGTGGCGATTTAGAGAAGTTGTCAAGTTGTTATCCCCAAGTGACAGATCGACAGTTCGAATCCCACTAGTAATGTTTTGAAGTTAAGTTTGTATTAGATAACTGTGAATCCATCAGTTGGGTAAAAAACCTGTAAACTGAGTTATACTATCTTGAATGGAAGCTTACGGGCACAATAGTATTTGTTACACCACAAATTCTGGGAACTGGAAAAACAGAAACCCGTTTGGCAAGGCCCGAGTAGGAAGATAGAGTAGATCTCCAATGTGCATCCACTTATTTGCACGGGTAATACAAGCTCCTAGAGAGGAAATAGCCAATCATAAAGTGCAAATTTTGACTTTTCCAGATCAGCTCAATGAAGAATTCAAACACATGTGAAAGAAAATAAAAGTGAAAATACGCAAAAACTAACGTTTAAATCAATCGTGATGCACAAATGTCAGTAATAAAATTTTACTCATATCAAGCATTACTTTAATTCTATAGTCTCTAACGTTAAGGCCCTAACACTAAATTTTTATTTTATGCACTTAGTTTATGTACAAAATCAGATTCCCTTTTTTGGTTTGTATTACTCGCACAAATAAGTAAAATGCTCCAATGATATACTAAAAGAAGATGGATACTGGGATCGAATGAACCTTATAAGGGCAAGGTATATAAATCCTGCTGGAACATAAAATGGGACTTGTCCTAGTAAATAGACTTTACTGCGAGGATGTACTTGACTTAGAGCAGGTAATCCCAAAATAGTGTCTTTGTTGGTAAAATATCAGGAGTAACTACTCATGAGACCGGTGGATAAGGTATAGCATGGATCAGAGGGTTTAAATAGGCAATGCTTGTAGTCAGATTGCAGGTATGCCTGCCAATATAGAACCTTTGGGCGGAATACTTAAATTAGACACCAAAAGTGTATGTATGGCTAGCTATATTCTCATTCATGTAATAAAATTATCATCATTCCTAATAAATCACTCTGGCTTCACAAGTCGGCCTTAAAAAATTAAAAAAAATCATTATATAATAAATATATTTAGTAGTTATGAAATCATAGTATATTAAAATCTACAAAAATCTGTGAAAATTTTTAAAAATATACAATTCTACAGAATTTTTTTCTTTGCTAACTGCTAGCAAGGTTATAGATCTTTACAAATTTATAGTTAAAAAATCTGCGCAAATTTGCACAATGATGATGTCTGTGCAAAAAATTAAATCTGTGCAGAAAATAAAAAAAATTTCTTCAAAGATCACTAGCAGGGTTGCAGATCTGTATTAATTTTTAATTATCATTTTTTCGCAGGTCTGCTTTTGCAGATCTGTACTATAAAACTTCTTTGATGATTGCCATTATGCTTTGAACAATTAGTTTTTAGGGTTAGGGTTAGCAAAAATTATTTTTGTGAAAACTATGCACTAGGCCTTTGTGTAATTAAAGTGTATATGTTGTATAACTAGTATATGTACTGTGATTGGATGTTGCTAATAGACAGTGCTACTATATTTTGGACAATTAGTTTTTAGAGTTAGTATTAAAATTAAAGTTAGGATTGAGTTTATTATTTTGAATACTAAAAATAGAAATTTTTGTATAACTATAGTGAAAATAGCAAAATACCATGGTGGTAATAGTAATTCCCAATTTAAATTATAGCAATTAATTCTTTAATAAGTTTTGTAAATTGTAAATTATATAAACAAATAAATTCAAATAAAACAGATAAAACTTTGAATAGATCTGTTTGATATATAAGTAATTGTATTTAGCTGTTCTCTTCATTACAGATTTTCGTTAGTACCATATTACTTTTTTTTTGTACTATTGTTTGTATTGATAAAATTGGTTTAAAAAGCTTTTAAAAGCAATTACATATATAGTTTAAAAGAATTATATATAATTATACTAAAATTATACATTATTTTATGCATTATTAAAAAAATTATTAATACAAAGTACTAGTTATTTTAGTTTTATTATACATTATTATGGTTTGTGTAATTTTGTGACTTCTATAATTAATTTTTTATATTTAAATAATTGTAATTGTAAATGCAATTACTAAAGCTAGCCAATTGATTAGGGAGCTAACATTTATTATATAATATTTTAGGGGGTGGGGGTTGGCCCTGTATTATAACAGTATCTTATATTACACAAAGCTATATAGTAAATTATAAATTGGCCAATTATATTGGATCTTATATGGGGAGGAGAGGGTAGCCCTCATAGTAAATAGATATTACGTAATAAATGTCAGCACCCTTATGAGTATCAAGTTTATATTTATGATAAATTAATTTGCTTTAGCAATTGTAATTGCAATTACTTTAGATGCCTGAAATTGCACTTGACTAAAATATCTTAGAAATTATATTATCTTGCATGTATTAGCAGGTAATTGTAACTTCAAGTACTTATAATTGTAACTTTAAGCAAATGCTAATATCGGAAAGTTTTCATAGTGCAGATATGCACAGATTTTTAAAAAAACAATTATCAAAAATTAATGCAGATCTGTGACCCTACTAGTGATCGTTAAAAATTTTTTTTATTTTCTGTGCAGATCTTTAACAATTAACAATTCAATAATCTGCGCAGATTGTAAAAAATAAAAAAAAATAAATAATAAAAATTACTATATGCTCATCTAAATAATAATTTTTCATATATTAAACCAATAAATTTGAATATTCATATATTTTAACACTTTAATTTATTACAAAAAAATACAAAAAAAATTTAAAAAATATACTGTACAAAAAATAAATACAAATTATACTTTACAGAAACTTATAAATTTTTGACAATGCTGTCACGATGTTATCTCAAGATAACCACAATTCTGAAAAAATTTTGTGGCGATTTATAATACTACAATATTTTTAACTTATAGCTGTTATATCGTAACTATAACACAAAAATTTAGTAACGATTTTGTTAAGATTCCATAACGATTTTAGTAATAAAATTGTTATGATATTACGACTATCTTACGAGTAACAATTTTGTTAAGATCCCATAACGATTTTAATAATAAAATTATTACAATATTAAGACGATTTTACTACAACTACACAAAATCGAGTAACGATTTTGTTAAGATTCCATAACGATATTAATAACAAAATTGTTACGATATTACGATGACTTTATTACAATTTTTATTAGATCTGGTGACTATTTAATTGTCAAGTTGCCACGATTTCTTTATTACAATCTTATTAAAATCTTTTTACAATCTTATTACGATTGTTATTTGATTTTGTGCCAATTTAATTGTCAAATTGCATGATTTCTTATTGCGATATTATAGCAATATCATAGCAATTTTATTATGATTGTTATTAGATTTGGTGACAATTTGAATATCAAATTGTAACGACTTCGTGTTAATATAAAATTATAATACGTATTTAGAAAATTATGATAATATGCCTTAACATAGAAACTCAATAAGCCCTATAAGAAAAATGTATCGGATCAGCATGGGCTTTTGTGGCATGGGTCAAGATTCGGATTTGTACTTGTATGGTCTTAGTTGGTATTGATTTTGTGTTCCGTGTGGGACTGTATGCCTGTGCCAATTGGACTGTAAATTGGATCATTAACCATAGTTGCCACAACAAATTTGAACTGGCATATCTTCGATTTTGATTTGCTAACTGCTGAGGATCTTTAAAATTTTGGCCCATATTACAAAATTGTTTACTAATCTCCGGCCAGAATTAACTTTTAATTTTTTCATTACAAAAATAGAAATTTTTAAAAACCTGTATTATGCCCAGGAACATTAGTAAAACTATGAGCAATTCCGGCCTAATTTTTGTTCATTACTCTTAGCCAATCAAAATTGAGAATCTACTAGTCCAATTTTGTTGCGGCTTCTATTAATCACTACTGCGGCGATTTGTAGCTTAATATATCTGAGATTCTTATTTCACGAGTAAGGAATTGAAGGATTAATTTACTACAATGTCACAAGATTCTTATGTTATGAAGATCAATTTTATTAATTGTTATCCTAATTAGTAATAACAATAGATTACGTGTATTATTAAGTATATATATATTTGTTTTTTATTTTTTATTTATTTTCTAGATCTACTTTTGTTTATCTAGCTATATGTCTGAGTTCTTTTTCTTAGCATTAGATTTAAAACATGAAGTTTTTTCCAATTGTAAAAAGTTTCTATTAAATTTAATAAAGAAAAGAGCAAGGTCTCACCATTAATATCAAAAAAAAAGTATATATATAAGGGGTTCTAACTATTAATCGATTATCTCTTCTTCTTATACTTGTTATCTTGGAGAATATAGATCGATTAGGTATCTTAAAGGTTAATTTACAATCAGAGAAACTTAGAGTCAATACTTCTACTCGGATTTCGAAGGTTGAAGCTCTACTTGGGTTATACCATGATATAACAGTTTATCACAATAATACAAAAAAAGTATTTGAATAATTTATTAGGAATGACAAGATAAGTAAAACTACTGGAGTACTATTTCGAAGTTTTACTCAACTGAGTTCTGTCTTTATTCAGGCGAAAGGAGCTTCGCTTTTATACTTTTTTTACAGGATATGTAATTACAGGTTTTTTTTTTGATAACACTTAAACGCTAAAAGAACTATAGGTTCCAAAGGGCAGATAGGTCTTAANATCAATTTTATTAATTGTTATCCTAATTAGTAATAACAATAGATTACGTGTATTATTAAGTATATATATAAGGGGTTCTAACTATTAATCAATTATCTCTTCTTCTTATACGTGTTATCTTGGAGAGTATAGATCGATTAGAGTCTTTTGGGAACAAGAATGTGTATCTTAAAGATTAATTTACAATCAGAGAAACTTAGAGTCAACACTTCTACTCAGATTTCGAAGGTTGAAGCTCTACTTGGATTATACCATGATATAACAGTTTATCACAATAATACAAAAAAAGTATTTGAATAATTTATTGGGAACGACAAGATAAGTAAAACTACTGGAGTACTATTTCGAAGTTTTACTCAACTGAGTTCTGTCTTATTCAGCCGAAAGAAGCTTCGCTTTTATACTTTTTTTACAGGATATGTAATTACAGGTTTTTTTTTGATAACACTTAAACGCTAAAAGAACTATAGGTTCCAAAGGGCAGATAGGTCTTAAGGGTCGTATGGTTACTTAGGTCATAAATACCTTTATGGCCTAAGTGCCATAAATAGAAAAAAGGTAGTTAAAGGAATATTATGTAATTACTATTTTTAGAGTTTAATGTTATATATATAACTAATTCTGATAAAAATATCATATTATAAGGTAATAAATTAAAAAATAAAAATTAGGGTCCCGGGAACCCCGCACACCATGCCATTTTGTAAAACATGCATGTACATGCTACACAACCCGTGCCATTTCGTACATTTCTGAAACCAACCGGTACCACTTTTCTTGTAGAGTCTAAACTTGATATAATTATTTTTTTTTACTTCAATTAAATAGACATATAGAATTAGAATAACAAAATTTCCATCGATTTTAGATAGATAGTTATCGAGATCGAGATATCTTTGCTCAATTTTGGAAAAAAATTTGCTGCAGCTTTGTTTTGATAGTTATTCAAGTTGAGCGAAGATTTCTTAACAAACACCTAACTAAAATCAATAAAATTTTTTTTATTTTGATTCTTTATATCTATATTATTAAAGTAAAAAAAAAATTACACCAAATTTAGATAGTGGTTGTCGAGATATCCTTATTAGAAGTTTGAAAAAATTAATTAATGATTGATTAATTTTGTCAATCATAACGTGATGGTTCAAGTAGAATCTAATTTTAGTGACAATCGTATGTATTAAATTTTTAAATGAGCTTTAACTAAATTTGGCGATATTAAAATTTGTAAAACTGGTTATTAATATAATAAATACTATCGATTAAAAAAAAGTGATATAAAAATTATGTTTCTTTCAAAAAGTGTACTTTTAGTTATGTTTAAAAAATGATTACAATATCTTATATGTAAATAAAGAAAGTTAATTTTTTCGACATTATTAAAAAATCTTTCTAATTATGGTTTGATTTACTTCGCACTTGCTCACATGATACGTGGTTTACCAAAATGCAAGCCTTCATATCTCTTGTTAGTAATTACTTATATTCTTTTCTGACATCTTTTTTATACAAAGCCCTTTTTACTAGTAAAATTTAAAAGATTCACGATGTTGAATAGCATTTGAATGTTATTCAACTGCTTTTCGAATTGCCATTCAACACTGTCATATGATTTCACAAAAATTCATGTTCATGAAGTCGTGTGATAATGTTAAATTGCATTCGAATTGTGCCATTCAACATGGTGAATCTTTTAATTTTACCATATTCTCAGCTTTTAGTTTCACTAGTTATCTGCAAACTTCCAAGCCTCAAAAATCCTCCAAGCCAACAACTTCATTTAACTAGTTCTCTAGTCAAGTTCTAACTCTCTAGATGAGTTCTAGTAGTCAAACGGCTAATAGTCGATTAAGACCAAGTCTAAGATATAAAAAAATTTAATTATATATTTAGAATACTTGTCCAAGTCACATTTACAGCTCAGTTAAAGCCTAAATTATATTGTAATTTTTTTTTTAAAATAAATATTTCATGAAAAGTTAAATGATCGAACTTGTTTATATTCTTTATAAACGCATACCCTCTATAATTGCACCCTATGTCTTGGTTACAACTAATAATAACACTTATAAAACTAAATTCAATATAAAATTAGATATTTTAATTCGATATATCTAATAAGTTACAACGATTGTTTTGCTATAACTCATATTTTTTTGCATGTTAAATTTCATGAAGTCAAAATTGTATAAAAATTGTAATTTTCATGACGAATTTTTTTTTTAAAAAAAATTATAATTTTAGCTTGCTGAATTTTTTATTTTTTTAAAAAAAATTAGTAATTTTAGTATGACGATTTTTTTTTGTAATTTTTTGCGCTGAATTTAATTTTTCTAGAAAAAATTGTAATTATCGTTGACGAAATTTTTTTTAAAAAAAATTATAATTATCGTTGACGAAATTGGTTTAAAAAAATTGTAATTTTAGCATGACGAATTTTTTTTTAAAAAAATTGTAATTTTTGCATGATTATTTTATTTTATCGTAATTTTTTATGCCGAATTTTTTTTTTAAAAAACAAATGTAATTTTAGCATGATGAATTTTTTTTTTAAAAGAAAATTGTAATCTTAGCATGCCGATTTTTTTTTAAAAAAAAAATTGTAATTTTTCATGACGAAGGTTTTGGAATTTTTTTTTTATAAAAAAAAACTTTTTGTATTTGGAATTTTTTCTTTATAAAAGAAAAACTTTTTGTATCTTTAGCATATAATTTTTTTTTAGAAAAATATTACTTTCGAAAAAATGTTTCCAAAAAAAAGAAAAGCCGATACTCAAGACGAAGCATCTTTTTCAAACACAGCACGACAATCACAAATCTTCATCATACCCCATTCAACAATCACAAACCTCTGTTCAACAATCACGTTCCAAATCTCGAGAATTACATCCCATCCAATCTGACCCAACCATCCCAATCATCCAACCCGTCCCATCCACCCCAACCATCCAACCAAACCCAACCATCTAACCCATCCCTAACCCATCCACCCCATTCATCCAACCCGTCCCAACCATCCCATCCGTCCAACCTTACCAATTCTACTTTCAACCCATCCCACCCATTCATCAATACCAATACCAAAGTTCACCTATTCCCGGTATAATTTTATTAACATCTATAAAAGAATCAAGCTTTTATTAACTTCATAGCGACTATATAGTTACGATATCGTCGCTATGAAGTTAATAAAATCTTGATTTAAATTTTTATTAATTAGTTAAAATTATTTTATTTATAGCTTTTAGTAACTTCATAACAACGATATCGGTACGATATCGTTGCTATGAAGTTACTAAAAAGTTTGATTTAGAATTTTTATTAAATTTATTTTATTTATATATATTTTTTTTCTTATAAATTAAGATCTTAATACAGCGTTAAATTTCCTAGAACATCATATTAATAATGATCATTCTGCAACACTTGTAGCATAAAGAACTTATTTTGGTCTTCTTCATAATGATCTGTTAAACGATGGTGTTGATGCTATGATGACAGTTATCTTCCCGAATACGTCGAGAAGATCTAGATCGGTGACTCCTATTTTATCGCGATCATCAAGTGCCAAAAACTTGAAGTTTTCGGCCAAAAGCTTCAAGTTTTTGGTACTTGATGATTGGTCTTCACCACCAGCTTTGGTTGAGCCTCGTAACGACTATTAATTTGAGTTGCACAGGAATAGCTTGAACTTTCCCCCGGTATATTATGAAAATGGGAGGATCCCATTTGCTCCTTGTCGTTCTCACGATGTACCTGCGTCGTTCACAAAAAATAGAAACCCCGTAACTTAACAAAATTATGTGATGACTATATAGCCCATAAGGTAATAGTCATTTATTTAATTATATTTTGGCTAGAGTAACCAGACTCCTGTACTTTCAGAAAATTTTCATTGTTTGAACAATGAAAAATTCCCGAAATCACAGGAGTCTGGTTACTCACTAGTTACTCTAATATATGGTAATGAGGTTAAATAGTTGTTATATAATTTTGTTTTTTGTGCGTTATACCTGATTTTTTAGCCTCATTACTATTTATAGGTAATGTTATTTAATAATAATTAATGAATTATTACTAAACATGTTAACTTTTATTATATAATTTAGGAGTTTCCAAAATGGGTTGCCGAACTTTTTCGAAACGAATTGTATGCGTTGTTTATTCGTTGCAGAAATCTCGACGATGCAAAATCAAATGCAATAATCAAGAAATTCATTAAAATTTTGGTTTCTGAAATAGGGGACCAAGATTTTGATNTTTTATTTATAGCTTTTAGTAACTTCATAACAACGATATCGGTACGATATCGTTGCTATGAAGTTACTAAAAAGTTTGATTTAGAATTTTTATTAAATTTATTTTATTTATATATATTTTTTTTCTTATAAATTAAGATCTTAATACAGCGTTAAATTTCCTAGAACATCATATTAATAATGATCATTCTGCAACACTTGTAGCATAAAGAACTTATTTTGGTCTTCTTCATAATGATCTGTTAAACGATGGTGTTGATGCTATGATGACAGTTATCTTCCCGAATACGTCGAGAAGATCTAGATCGGTGACTCCTATTTTATCGCGATCATCAAGTGCCAAAAACTTGAAGTTTTCGGCCAAAAGCTTCAAGTTTTTGGTACTTGATGATTGGTCTTCACCACCAGCTTTGGTTGAGCCTCGTAACGACTATTAATTTGAGTTGCACAGGAATAGCTTGAACTTTCCCCCGGTATATTATGAAAATGGGAGGATCCCATTTGCTCCTTGTCGTTCTCACGATGTACCTGCGTCGTTCACAAAAAATAGAAACCCCGTAACTTAACAAAATTATGTGATGACTATATAGCCCATAAGGTAATAGTCATTTATTTAATTATATTTTGGCTAGAGTAACCAGACTCCTGTACTTTCAGAAAATTTTCATTGTTTGAACAATGAAAAATTCCCGAAATCACAGGAGTCTGGTTACTCACTAGTTACTCTAATATATGGTAATGAGGTTAAATAGTTGTTATATAATTTTGTTTTTTGTGCGTTATACCTGATTTTTTAGCCTCATTACTATTTATAGGTAATGTTATTTAATAATAATTAATGAATTATTACTAAACATGTTAACTTTTATTATATAATTTAGGAGTTTCCAAAATGGGTTGCCGAACTTTTTCGAAACGAATTGTATGCGTTGTTTATTCGTTGCAGAAATCTCGACGATGCAAAATCAAATGCAATAATCAAGAAATTCATTAAAATTTTGGTTTCTGAAATAGGGGACCAAGATTTTGATAACGCGGCATCAAAATTTCGGTCTATCTTTACTGAGTGGTGGCACGTTCTTTGGCTTAAAATAAATAAGTTGTACGATATTTTGTATTCTAGAGCAAAAAGGTAATATAATTATTAATTATTACTTATTAATATTATTTTATTATTTTTTCTAATACTAATATTAATAAGGGTGTGGCGACTTAGAGTGGCCAGGTTGTCACCCCCAAGTGGCAGGTCAAAAGTTCAAATCCCACTGACGACGATAATGAAAATTAGGCCTGTGTTATGGTAACTGTAGATCAGATTGGTTGGGTGAGAAACCTGTAACCTTGGTTCCACTATCTTGAATGGGAGTTTTCGGGCGCAATGGTGTTATTGTTATACCGAAGAATCCAAGGAACTGGAAAAACAGAAACCCATTTGGAAAGTCCCGAATAAGGAGGTAGAGTAGGATCTTCGACGGTGCTACTATAAATAAGGTCAGTGCCGGGACCTGAACGAACCTTATAAGGGCAAGGGATGTGCTTAGCGGTTTGGAGTGAAACCGGACTGCGAGTGTCGGTATAATGCAGTTGCGTCGGTACTACAAATCCAGAAATTACTATGAAATGGGACATGGTTGTTCATGGTAGACAAACCAGTTGTTGACTGGTTTAGACGAACCTAAGTTTGTCCTGGGTAAGGTTAGTGCGGCTAGTCGCACTTGATTATCCTAAAGGTAATGGAGTGAGTCGGGTCTGTTAAGAAGTAGTAATGCGGTGTATACGGAGACCAGAGGGTTTAAATAAACAACTTCTATAGTTGGGTTGTAGGTATGGCAACTAGTATAGAACCTTCAGGCGAACTATTTAAATTAGGCACCAAAAGTGCACGTGTGGCTAGTTGTATCCTCATTTCATATATACAATGTAATATGAAAAAAATTAATAAAAATCACGGCGAGGCAGCTAATGTTTATTGTTTAGTTATGAAATCAATGACCTTTTTGCGAATTTAACTGCAGATGATGTGCAAAAAGTGTGGCACCAATTTTTTGTCAATATTGACATCGAAGCAATTTATGGCGAGTCTAATGGCTCAAATGATTTTGAATTATCACTTCTTAATGTAGTACATGTTGGTATCTGGGCGGTAAATTTTTATGATCCAAAAGATGCTCAATTGTTATTTTATAATTTAAATAATGATTTATATATGTCAATTTAAATGTTTTAACCGTTAGTGGTTGGAACGTTGCAACATCTATCGACTTAAGTCAATACACTTTTCATGTAACAAGAGTGCTGATTTTAAATAGTTTTTTTTCCTTTAATAGTTTTTTTTTTTTGCTTTATTTTTGTTTTTTTTAGTAGTTTGCGAAAAAATAGTTAAAATCAATTAAATGTTTTTTTGATAATTTTTTAAAAATTTGGAATGTATCGTATAAAATATTAATTATCGGTTTTGAAAAAAATCAAGACAAAAAAACTAATTAATTGAAGATTAACCAAATCTTAAGACTTTTATTAAAATGTTTTATATTATTTGCTAATTAATTGGTACTAGATGTTTAAGTAAAAATGTTCATGCCCCGAAAACTCTTTACAAACACTAACCTAACGTGAAAAAATTTATTATAAAGCCTTACAAAATTTAAAAACATAATAATACGATAGGTGCAACACCATAATTGTATTCTATAATAAATGAATCTTTATTATTAAAAAATTGTGATAAAATCTTAACCAAATCGTCAAGGTTTTATTTTATAATAAATGAATCTTTATAAAGAAATTTTGATAAAATCTTAACCAAATCGTCTTGATATGGTCATTAAAATAATAAACTTTGTACGTAACCAAATTTTCTATACTAATATAAGATAAAAATTACTACAATTTTAAATATATATAGCGACTATTCTTTAAATTTGCAATAAAATAAAATATATTATTTAGTATTAATTAAAATTAAGTTTGCTCGCAATATCAAGACCACTTCTTGATGGTACATGCATGTTTTTGGTTAAATTGTCCAAGTTTTTTACTTGGTCAATATTTTTGCCTTGCCAATGAATTTTAAACATTTCACGAATTAATTGCACTAATTTTTTTACTGCACCACACTTTTGAAGCTCTTTTTGATTAGTTCCTCCAATAAACCTATTAAGAACATCCATTGTTACCTTTTCATTAATATAATTGTAATATTTTCCTTTGTTAACGATGCTGCACCTTGTCTAAAATTAAATAATACAAATATCATACATGATATCAATTATAATATATACGTATATATCTAATATATATATACCTTTCTTGTATTGCTTTATAATTTTTAACATGACCCAATACTGATTGATTAAGTCTGTGTCAAAAATCACTTAACGTATCTTTTGTTTTAGTTCGTATCTCTGTTCCTTCTTTAGAATAGAGTGGATACCCAAATATCTTTTTAACAAATTCATCGATACATGTTGCCAGGAGAAATCTTGCTTTAAGAAAGAGACATTTTATTTCTTCATCCCATATACGTGCACTATCCTAAAAAAATTATTTTTATTTATTTATTTTTATTATTTATATTCTTTTTTTTTAAAGAAGAAGATAGAATATACCATAAATCATACTCTATTATTATTTATTTTTGACGAAATTGCAGATGCAGGCATTGACAATTCATTAAAAGTTCCAATATTTTCCATTGATGATGAGGATGCCATATACATTTGGTTGGCTAACTGCAATATAGATGAATGTTTTACCAGCCAATTGCATATTTCTAAAATATTATTCATCCAATCAAATTTTGCCAGAATTTGACTAGCTTCATGTTCTCGTAGTTTTCCTTTTGATTTTTCTTTTATAAATATTAATGAATTAAAATTTAATAAGATTAGATCATATATTAAAAATTAGATAACAAATCCAAGCTTAATAGACAAATACCCGATATACCTGATTGAACTTCTCTATCATACTTATTACTTGAAATCGCTGTTAATGAGTTGGCTTATTTTAATATCTAGTATAATAATAACAAATTAAAAATTAATAATAATATAACGATAATTTCTAAATAATTATATAAATTTCAGATCCAATTAACCATTTTTGAATAATTTTAATATTAAATTTAGTGACAAATCTAAGCTCAATAAACAAATACCCAATTGAAATTTTTCATTATCATTGCCTGAAATAGCTGTTAATAATTGGTTTAGTTTAGTACAGTATAATAATAACAATATTTAATACGTATAATTTTAATACTAACAATAAGTATCATCATCTAAAGTATCATTATGTTGTCTATCATTATTATTATCATTATTTTCATTATTGTCCTCTGATATCATTTCTAAAATATTTGCTGCTGTATGAGATGTTGAAGGATTATCTACATTATCTTCAAATGTAACGGTTTCTTGATAAAATATTTTATTTTATTAATAATAATACTATATGAAAATTAAAAATTTTAATAAAGTACTTTGATTTTTACTTCTTGAAGATTTAGACGATAGTGAAGCATCATTATTGTCATCATTATCGTCATTTTGGATATTTCCTTTATAAATATTTTTATTTTTTTAAAAAACTTAACGATGCTATATAAGATTAAATAATACTTAAAATATTAATAAATTACTTTGATTTGGGTTTAATTCATCAACATTCTCATACTCATCCACATCCACATCCTTATCCGCATCTTCACCTTCATCTTCATAATAATATGATGATTTTCTAAAAAATTTGTTTTGTGATGATTTAGCTGCATTTTTTTGTAAAGATTTAGGTACTTTTAATACTGGTTTTGTTTTAGATAAAGATTTTGAAACTTTCGCTTAAATCTTCGAAGAAGATTTAGCAACAGTTTCTTGGGGTTTTGAGGATTTTAGTGGACGACCACGCTTCACTTTTTCTATAATAGTTTTCATTTTTTAAAAAATATAATGATAAAGAAAATAGAGTTCAAAGCTTGTAAAAAAATTAACGATTTTTTGACAATATTTATTTATTATCATTACTATTTATAATATTTTATTAAATAAAAGTTTATTAATTTAAATTTTTTGTTTACATATTTTAACTTTTATTTTTTAATATAATTATAATTGCTATTATCATATAAGTTATTAATTTTAAACTTTTTGTTTACATATTTTAGCTTCTTATTTTACAAAGTCAAAACATGGAAATCTAATTTTAATTAAAATTGATAATGATTTTTCAAGCTCAATTAATTGATTAATGGCGCAGTCACAATTGATATGGTTTTGATTTTGATTTTTCGCATAATGATAATAATTTTAATTGATTTTAATTGTATGACGTATAACAAAATTAATTTTATAGCTAAAATTTATCCTGAAATAATACATAATGATAAGATAATGATAAGGGGGCATCCATAAATAACGTTATGTACCCCCTCATAGTAGCGCTGGACCCCCCTCTACTATATAAAAAAATTTTCAAAATCCATATGTTTATATATAAAATTTTACAAAAACTTGAATGTATTATGATCCAGTGGTCCAATCTGGATGATTTTGGTACCATTCGATTCGTCTCTATGAGACGAATCCAACGGTACCAAAATCATTTTATTTGGATAACTGGGTCACGTTTTATTAACGAAATACTATTGATTTTATAGTAATTTTATAGGAAAACATAATAACCAATAGTATTTCATTAATAAAACGTGACCCAGTACTCCAAATCAAATGAAATTGGTACCATTCGAATCCTCTCCTTGAGACAATTCGAATGGTACCAAACTCTCCAATTTGGACCACTGGATCAAGTTTTAGACAAATTTTAATAAAAAAATTGCGTTATGTTGGGGGGACCCTCCCCTACATAGTGAAAAATCGTTATATTTTGGGGGACCCACCTCAAATATAACGTTATTTATGGATGCCCCCTAATAAATAAATACTTTAACCATATTGTATTGTAATATAATATTATTAAACCACATGTGATCGCTCAACATCCAACCAGGGCACAAAATTTCTGGTGATGTAATATGATTTTTCTCCGAAAGTATTTAAATGATGGAGATTTTCTGAAACTGGATAGAAATTGTCTTATGTAGATGGAAATTTCTATAATTTTACAATAAGTTTTGTGCCCTGATTCTACATGTTTTAGAGTGATTTTTTTAGCAGGCCTGTCGAGAACTATATAGCTAGATAAAAACCGGATGAAGACCTATCGGGTTTCGATATGTCTCCAGTTTTTTATTTTTATACTAAATTTGATAATATAATAAGCAGCCGGATAAAAACCTGAAACATATTGGAT
>QKWP01001326.1:18723-35759 GCA_003550325.1 Gigaspora rosea | reverse complement strand
GTGTTGATAGCAGAATCTCAACATCTAATCAAGGCTTTGTCAATATTTCGCAAGATTTTAAAAAATTATTTAGTGATTGGTTTATTACCAAAACTAATAATTTTATACAATTAGATCATGAAGATATTGATATCGAGGTTATTATTATTTGCTATTTTTTCTTGTCATTACTATTTTATTTATTTTAGTAATACGTTATTGGATTTTCAACATACAATAACTATATAGGTAGCTGTTAATAGAAAACTAACTTTCACAGCTCATATTTCGATGAATTTTAAAGATATCTTGATGGTTTAATATTCAAAAGAAAGCTTAGATCAGAAGCTTTTTTTTGAATATTAAACCATCAAGATATCTTTAAAATTCATCGAGATATGAGTTGTGAAAGTTAGTTTTCTATTGACAGATACAGTATTATTTTTAATATGAACGTACTAATATATATATTGCTTATTTAGTACATTCACAAATTGAACATATATTTAATATTAAATTAAAAAAAGGATTTGTTTACAAGATCTTGAAGAAAAAGTACTATGTCAAATAAATAATTCTGAATTTAGATCAGAGTTATACCTTTCATACTGCAATTTTGGACATATGGAAGCTCTCATTAATACAGGTCTAAGCTTTTATGAAGGCGTAACATATCTGGTAGAGAATAGTTATAACATTATTGAAAAGTATTCACTACATGCTGGTGATGTTATAACTATTCAAGAAGAAGAAGAAATATTGAGAGCAATTTTTCGTCATAAAGGCAATAATGGATATTTTTATCTATTTATTGTAATTGATTGGCTTGAAAAAACCAACCAAGTTCATAGTTTATTAGAATGCCCAATTTATAAAGTTCAATTAGAAAAAAATCGAGATTGGCGACGTGTCTACCCATTGTCGGTAGTTGATCAAATAAAAAAAGCTCATTTTGTTCATAGATGTTCAAGTGAATGGACGATTTTCTATGATTTAGAAAATATGTACTATTTAAAAAATGTTTATTATTTTACTGCTATTTAATTAATATTTAATACATATCAGCTAATTAATATTTCAGTATTTGACATTGTACAGTATTATATTTGGCAATATATATTTGATATGTAAGTATACACGTATAGTACATAGTAACAATAACTAATCATTAAATTTGCGCAGGCAACTGTGTCACATGTCCTTGGCCATGTGACCCAGAATTTAGCTATAACGATAATTTTATATATCAGATATATTGATGTATGTATGTATTTTTTTAAAGTACTGTATATTACGTAATAAATATTGTATAACTGGTTTACAGTAATCAGATTTTTTTTTGATGTTCTTTTTCGTTATCAATTTTTTTTTAATATTATTGTTATGCTTTTTTTTTTGGCTTTTATATTCTTCTATAGTTTTAGATATTTCTCTCCTCTACGATAAAGCCAAAAAGCTACAACTAAAAGCCAAATACGAAAACAAACTTGAAAAAGATAGTTCTGAACATGATTCCTTACGGTTCTCTCTACGATTTTAGAATGTTCTTTCTAACTTTGCTTGCTTTTTTATTTTTATTTTTTTTGACTTATTCTCTATAGGTTTTTGAGATTCTATTCAATAGCTGCTCTACAAGTTTTCTGGTTCGTCAATGTTCTATGGTACTTTGATATTCTTTTTACGATTCTTTGTTTTTTTTTTTTTAGTTCTTTGACATTCACACTAATATTTTCTAACGTTCTTTTAGTTCGTCGAAACTTTCTTTACGATTTTTAACGATTTTGTGATGGTTTTTTAACGATTTTTCTACAGATCATTTAATATTTTCTTTGAAGTTTTTTTGATATTCACACTAATATTTTCTGATGTTCTTTTAGTTCGTCGAAACTTTCTTTACGATTTTTAACGATCTTGTGATGGTTTTTTAATGATTTTTCTATGGATCATTTAGTACTTTCTTTATGGTTTTTTGATATTCACGCTAATATTTTCTAACATTCTTTTAGTTCATCGAAACTCTCTTTATGATTATTTAACGATCTTGTGATGGTTTTTTAACAATTTTTCTACAGATCATTTAGTACTTTTTTGAAGTTTTTTTGACATTCACACTATTTTCTTTATGATTTTTAACGATCTTGTGATAGTTTTTTAACGATTTTTCTACGGATCATTTAGTACTTTCTTTGAAGTTTTTTTGATATTTATACTAATATTTTCTAATATTCTTTTAGTTCATCGAAACTTTCTTTATGATTTTTAACGATCTTGTGATAGTTTTTTAACGATTTTTCTATGGATCATTTAATATTTTTGAAGTTTTCTTTGAAACTTTCTTTACGATTTTTAACGATCTTGTGATGGTTGTTTAACGATTTTTCTATGGATTATTTAATATTTTTGAAGTTTTTTTTTGATATTCACGCTAATATTTTTTAATGTTCTTTTAGTTCGTTGAAACTTTCTTTATGAAACTTTCTTTACGATTTTTAATGATCTTGTAATAGTTTTTTAATGATTTTTCTACAGATCATTTAATATTTTTGAAGTTTTTTTGATATTCACACTAATATTTTCTAACATTTTTTTAGTTCGTCGAAACTTTCTTTACGATTTTTAATGATCTTGTGAGTTTGTCGAAACTTTCTTTATGATTTTTAACGATCTTGTGATGGTTTTTTAACGATTTTTCTACGGATTATTTAATATTTTTGAAGTTTTTTTTTGATATTCACACTAATATTTTCTAATGTTCTTTTAGTTTGTCGAAACTTTCTTTATGAAACTTTCTTTACGATTTTTAACGATCTTGTGATGGTTTTTTAATGATTTTTCTACAGATTATTTAATATTTTTGAAGTTTTTTTGATATTCACACTAATATTGTCTAACGTTCTTTTAGTTCGTCGAAACTTTCTTTACGATTTTTAACGATCTTGTGAGTTCGTCGAAACTTTTTTTACAATTTTTAACGATCTTGTGATGGTTTTTTAACGATTTTTCTACGGATCATTTAGTACTTTCTTTATGGTTCTTTGACATTCACACTAATATTTTCTAACGTTCTTTTAGTTCGTCGAAACTTTCTTTACGATTTTTAACGATCTTGTGATGGTTTTTTAACGATTTTTCTACGGATTATTTAGTACTTTCTTTATGGTTCTTTGACATTCACACTAATATTTTCTAACGTTCTTTTAGTTTGTTGAAACTTTCTTTATGATTTTTAACAATCTTGTGATGGGTTTTTAATGATTTTTCTACGGATCATTTAATATGTTCTTTGAAGTTTTTTTGATATTTACACTAATATTTCCTGATGTTCTTTTAGTTCGTCGAAACTTTCTTTACTATTTTTAACGATCTTGTGATCATTTTTTAACGATTTTTCTACGGATCATTTAATATTTTCTTTGAATTTCTGACAATTTCTTCTCTATATAATTTTTAATATTTTTTTCAATAGATTTATTAATTTTACTATAGTTTATTATTTGTATTATTTTTGTTGTAATTATGAATATAATAAAATAGTATTATTGTAAAATAATTGTAATAAAATTGTTATATTATCGTAAACACATAGTAGAAATTCTGTTGAAAAATTTTTATTAAATTGTGACAATTTAATTACTAAATCGTGAATATATTGCTGCTTAATTGTTGGTAAATAGTTATAATGCCATTACAAAGTTTTTACAATATTGTTATAATATGGTTATGATATAGTTACCATAATCGTAACTTTATCGTAGTAATATTATTTTAATATTTAAAAATCATCATATCAATTTAGTAACCAACTAGTTACTTAATCGTAAATATATTTTTGCATTATTGCAATTTGATTTATTTTAAATCTTGTTACAATATCGTTACGATGTGGTTACCATAATCATAACTTCGTCGTAGCAATTTTGTATTAATATAAAAAATAAAATGAATCAATTTAGTAACAATCTAGCGACTACTTAATTACAATATTATTAAAAAATTATAAATTTCTGTAAAGTAATATAAAACCAATTCCAACTATTGTGCTATATAGCAACTATTATACCTAGTGTTCAAAATTAGTGTTCAGAGTTCTCATGAGAACACTGTTTTAAATTTGTGTACAGTAAAAATTTTTTACTGTTCTCTATTAAAATTTTTTTGAGAACAGTAAAATAAAATAGTGTTCTCATAGTACTATAATTAGTAACTACATGATATTATTATATCAAATAGAAATAAATAAATATGACTAATAGGTTTAGGCTGCAGATAAGTATTTAGGTTTACTTAGATATATGTCTGAGTTTTTATTCTTAGCATTAGATTTAAAAAAAATGAAATTTCTTTCAGTATTGTAAAAAGTTTCTATTAAATTTAATAAAGATAAAAGCAAGGTCTCACCTTAATATTTAAAAAAAAAATAAATATGACTAATTATGATAATTTATTATTAAAATTAGTTAATTAAATTTATATATAATTACTATAGCATAGATGAAAAGATATGTTCTAATGTATATTCATATTTTAGATGATTAACTGATACTATTTATGCTTTATAGATAATATTAGAAATTCGTTCATTAGTTATTATAATGTAAAAATATATATATTTCAATATATTTATAGTATAATATATTTTTAAATTTTGTTTTTTTTTCATTTTTTTTTTTTTTTTTTTTAGTGAGCATAAATAAGAACATAAAAAATAGGCTGAGAATACTCATAGCTATTATGCTGTTCTTATGAGAACAGTATTTGAGTTTGAAATTTCGAACACTAATCATACCATGTCCAAATATTGTGCTATGCCTTAACTATCATATTAAATTCTATACTAAATACCCTATATTAACTATCGTGATACTAACTATTATGCTATATTCTATACTAACTACCTTGCTATATCCAAACTATTGTGCTATGTCTATTGTGCATGTATATTCTACTATCATACTACATTCATTCTACTATTGTACTATGTTCTATAATAACAATTGTTCATTTCATTCTAAAAAAAAATTAGTACTATAATAAAAAAAAAAGAAAAAAAAGAATACTATTGTATACTAACTTTATATTCATCCTTTTTAACTTCAAATTTTCAATGTCCATTACTATTTTCTATATTTTTCAATACAAAACACGAATACACTCCAATGATAGCTCCAATGATACATTTTCAGTATCCAATTTCAGCACTCTAGCAAAGTACAGGCCTAAAATAAAAGAAAAAAGTAAATAATAAAAAATAAATAAATAAACAAATAAAACAAAAGACTGGAAACTTATTTTTAGTACAAGTTCTAGTATCTCTAGGCTTCAACAATGTTGACAGTATATTGAAGATAAAGAAATATTTGTGGAACCAGAAAAATATTATACCTGAACAGTCACAAGAATCAACTTCTACTGACAATAACCTTTATAATGACTTATTTGCTAATTTAGAGAACAAGCCAAAAGATTGCAAAAGAAAAAAGCCCAGGAAGAAGCCAAACAACTTTTAAATATAACAAAAAAAAATTAAAAAAATGTATTATAAATATTTATACAGTATGATCACCAATTTGAAAAATAATTAGCTAATCATATTAGTCTAATACAAACTACTGTATAAAAATAAAAATATAATTTTAAAAAACTTAAAATAATTTAAATAAAAATAATTTAAAAACTAATAAATAAAATTTAATTAAAAAAAATAAAAAAAATTAAAAAAAAAGTTAAAAAATAAATAAAGAAATAAAAATAAATTATAAAAAATAAATGTAAAAAAAATAAAAAATTAAAATAATTAAATAATTAAGAGTAGAGGATACATAGATCATTTATCATATGATTTTAGTGGTACAATTTTTTTCTTTTTAATAAAATTAAAAAATTTTTATTAAGCAAATGATTTTAAATTCATAATTAAAGTTGTAGAATAGACTTTTTGATTCTAATAGTGGTAAAATCAGTAATATTGGTTAAATATTTACTGAGAAACATGTACTTGAAGACAGTATTTAAAATTCAATGTTCTCATAGTTCTCAATGAACATTTGAATTTTTTTAAGAACATTGATATTTAGAAAAGGTTCTCTTATTTGATGGTTCAAAGAGAACATTTATAAAATTTTTATGTTCTAGATTTATTAATAAGAACAATAAATTATATAAAATGTTCATCAATTTGATAATGTAATTTGATTATGACAAATTCTGCGTAAATATATATATGTATATACGTACTATGTATAGCACATATATTTAAAGTTGCACAATATAGATAACAAATAAATATTAAGAAAATCATCTTTAAAGATTTTTAAAATAAAACATTCATTAATTGTGCAAGAGTATTATTATTGTATAAACTTATATAGATGATTTGTGTCAAATGCTAATATTAAGCAAGCAAAAAGATACAAAGTATTTGTTAGTATGAAATTTAAATAGTTAAATAACAAAGTAATTTGATTCTAATTTATCACATTAACCAATAGTAGCATCAGTAAAATATTATAGAAAGTCTTGCTTTATTATAAGCAAATATAAAAAGCACTTGAAATTTAACAAAATTATTAGAAATTGAATTGTATAATATATTGTGTTATGTTGAAAAAATATAAAGAATTATATACTAACTTTAAAATATTATTAATAGATAAGTATTAACTTATTATTTGAATTGTAAGTATAGAATATGAACATTTTTTAAAAATTAATATTCAATTTATTTAATATATAATAAACATTAAAAAGTTTTTGAGAACAATAAAAATTTAAATTATATTCTTTTGAGAATATAACTTTAGATTTGAATTTTAAACACTGCTTGAAGATAGTGTATTACTATTTGTTTACAAAAAATCATATGATTATCATATGATGTAACCAATCAAAATTAACTATTATGTATAACTATAGAGAATTTGAATTAACTACAGAGAAGTTTACCATATATACAAGTATATTTTTTTAAAAATGTTTTATTATTAAAATTTATATCATTAAATAGAGCATGTTTTAATCAACAAATTACAAAAATTTAACAAAAATTAAATATTATTATAAAAAGTTTATCAGTAGCATATTTCTAATTCTCTATATAAAATTATTTGTACTACTAAAATCATATGATAAGTGATCTATATACTTTACCCTTAAGCAATAATTTAAAAAAAAAATAGATAAATAAAACAATAATTTTTTTTAAAAAAAATGATAAATAAAAAAAAATAAAAACTAAAAAATACATAAATAAAAAAAAATAATAAAAAATAATAAGAAAAAAAAAGATAAAAAAAACCTAAAAAAAATAATAATAAATAAAATTTAAAAAAGCAATAAGAAAAAAAATAAAAAAATAAAAAGGATAAAAAAACAATAATAAAATGAAAAATAAACAATAAAAAAAATTAATAAAATACAAAAATTTAATAAAAAAATTGAAAAAATAAAATAATAAAAAAAAAACAAAATAAAATAAAAAAGTAAAATAAAAAAATATTAAAATAAAAAATTAAAAAAAAATAAAAATAAAAAAATAATCAAAGTAAAAATAAAAAAAATCTATTTAAAAATATAAAAAAAATATTTAAAAATATAAAAAAATTGGTTTAAAAATATAAAAAAAAAAGTACAGAAATTCATTAAAAAAATTATTAAAAAAAAGATAAAAAATAAAAAATTTAAAAAAGAAAAAGTATATATATGGAAATAAAAGTAAATTCCAGTTATTCTTTATTATCAGTTCCAAAAATTATTTTTCTATTGTTATTTCAAATTTAAATAAAAAAATTGGAATAAAAAAAATAATAATAAAAAAAAAGTAAATAAAAAAAATGTGTTTTTTACTTTATTTATTTATTTATATATTTTTGTTTGTTTTGTTTATTAATTTTCTCATGTTTTACTAGCAAGTAGGTATTAAAATTATAATTTTAGATATTATCACTGATTATAATAGGTGGCGCCTATTATAATTTGCAAAGATTATTCTTTTAAATATTTAAAAAGATTATTTGCTAAACATCTGCGAAAAACTGCAAAAATCTAAATTTTGAAAATCTTTGCAATTTTTTAAACAAGATTCTGCACTTATTTGATAAATTTAAAAATTACTACAGATTATTAATATTTTTATTTTTCTAATGAACTATAGGCACGACAATTTAAATTAGGGCCGTATTATTAATCACCTGATTATTTTTTATCAGAGGCCTACCTCCCTTCCTCTCCTTTAATATATAAATAGTCAGATTCTTTATATATAATTTTACTTTTTTTTACCCCCTCTACCCCTAAAAAATCACCTGATTTTTGTCACTCCCCTTATAAAAAAGTTAATTATATAAGTCACAAAATTATACAAACTGCTATAATAATTAATTTGCAAGCAATTATGAATTAAAAATTTCATTATTTAAATTATAATAATTTCAAATTATATGAGTTATAAGTAGGGATATAATATTTTAAATAGTTTTTTTACAATATGTATATATCACACCAGTGGTGTTCAATACAAGTAAATACAAATTATAATATACAAAAAATTTTTTGCTATTAGGGTTAGGGTTAGAGTTTGTATTAGGGTTTGGGTTAGGGTTTGTGTTAGGATTAGTATATACAATATCAAATTTTGCAAGGAATTTTTTTTGTTAAAGCATGAAGATAGGTTTCTTAGACTGAATTTTTTTTATATAGACAATTTTTGAAAAAAATACATTTTTCAAAAAAATACATTTTTCAAAAAATTTGGATCTTCATATTACACAAAGTTCATGAATTTTGATTGACTAAAACACATGTGGTATTGAACACCAGTGGTGTGCTTAATCAATGTTCTTTTTTTAACTTTTTTTATTGTTTTTAAAAATATTGATACTATATGTAATTACTTATATAAATTACCCAATAAAGATATAAGCAAGGCCTCACTTTAAAAAAAAAATAAAATAAAATATTGATATCTGAAACAAAAATTTTGTTAAAGGATAATAACAATAAATAAAATTAAACTCTTTTTGACGATCTCTCGTACACAAAAATTCTAGAAAAAAAACAGCAGAATAGAATAGTTTCGCCTAAATAAATATATACAGCCCTACAGGCACTTGGAAATCCTCATAAGAACACAGAATAAAGCAAAATTAAGAACAAAAAAAAAAAAACAACTCACGTAGACACACTAGGACCCCGAAATATACATAAATAGGTCAGGTTAATTATAGGGTTACTAAAAAAAAAAGATCTGCGGAAAAAACTTCAAAAATAAGCAAATAAATTACTATAAATAGAAAAGATCTGCATAATACCTCAAAACTAAGCAAACCCATACCTGACCATCTATGTATATTTCGGGGTCCTGACACACTACAAGCTATCAAAACAGTCCTCCCTTTGGGAGAAAAAATACACAAGAGGTGTCTCAAAAATGAGCACCAATTACTCAATATCACTTCTCAACAAATGGAGCCTAGCAGTAAACCACAACACATGGCAAACCCACACTTTCAAGACCAATTTTAGACAAAAAAACTCTGCTCACTTGGCCCAGACGACACAACTCTCAATAATAAAAAAAGTGGCCAACTCAGCTTACCCCCATCAGATTCATCAATGATATTATCAAACCAGGGATCTATACAATCATGCATAGATCAAAACAACAAACTAGTTTTGAACAAAAACAATGCTGAACCCAGCACCCAGATCTCCCAGGATTACTCGCACCTTGAAATTGAGTTACAGGACTCTCAGATCACTGATCTACAATCTTCCCATAGTGTAACCCAAGCCTCAACTATGATACTTGACGATAAGAATTTCTTTGATATAACTGATGATGGTCAAATAATTATACAAACTGACTCCAACACCGAAGCCACACAAAATCTGCCGTAACAACTAATTCAACAGACAATGGTTTTACCTGAAGCCAAGATGATGATGTAGACATGGACTGCAAATCGGACCACACAGTAGAATCAACACCAACTCGACCCAAGACCCTAAGCTACAGTTAGGCCGCGAGACGAAACTCAGAGTCACAAGAATTAGTAACCTTATAGACTATCGCCATTGCGGAAGCATTACAAAAAATGAAAGACTACCCTTTCGATACAGCTACATGGAAACCCGACAAAGTACTGAATGTGCTCAAAGGCAAGACTGAACTTATGACACTTATCAATGATAAAATTATATTCCGGCCTACTCAGTGCAACATCCACAGCAATCGGGCTAAAGTTCAAACATCAGGATACAGCCTTCTTTTGTACATTTACTAGAGATAAAAAGAGCAAGCCGGCACACCAGATTGAATACGAAGAAAGTTTTAACAAAACCCTAAAAAACTACAAAAAACAACACGTGACCATAACAAACAAAACCAACAGAGATCAGATTTACACAATGCTTAAGAAAAAACTAGCGGCCAATTACATTTCTAACCTAAACTTTATTACATCAAATCTGCACCAGATCACTGCTACAATATATTATTGTGCAAAATTCGCTCAACTAGAGAACTTGGTACCATTTTGAATTAATGCGGAAACTTCTTGGAAAAGCTTTATCTAACAACTTTGAACCACTGCTGGACAACCCAGACTCAATCCCAGAACACGTCACTGATTTTCTGCCATTTACTTTACCCTTCACTGAGCGTAGACATACAAGAGCAGTTGTGGCATCCCTTAGAAAAATCTACTCCTTTTCATACCTCCCCAGCTCCTACTTCACAGACAACAAATTGCCCCTTCCCTATGAACCTGCAGACCTACATAGTGCTGTTTGAGACCTTTTTTCAATTACTGACATTGATGACTAAGCTCGCCTTTCTAACTATAGAGCACAACTAAAAGAATACTACCACTTTGATCGCATTCTACAGCAGTACTTTGATCTACCCACACCCGAATCCAGAGACCCTTTACCACTCACTTCTCAAGAACTACCACAGAATTTATGCCTTTTTTTTCCAATAGATCCAATGCTTTCCCCTCAGGACTTTAAGAACATAATAGATCTGCTACGAGAGAAATACGAATTCGGAATACTACCTAATAATTACATAATTGTGAAACTCCCACTACTAGCTGACCCTACAAAAATCAAAACAGAGCTGACTTACATATACCCTATCACTGACAAACAACCTGCAAGAACCTTTATTCAAGAAATCAAACACAAATACAAATTTAGAATTCCACTTCTCTCCAACATAATGACTGTAAACCCGACAGATAAAAATCAGAACTCCCTACTAAGGTTGAGAACATTAAAGAATACCAGATTACTATCCCAATAACCATACCTGGACAACTTGTGGACACATCATGGCTACTGCATAAAATTTATTATTTTGACAAACTCCCAAAGAATGAATTGAGATCATACCGAAGGACCCTACTCCTGACAACTATACCAAGCCTAACTTACCCCCAATCTAAAAGACCTCACAACATATATAACCAACAACATCCCAGCCATATCTACCCAAGCCCCCATATCCAATTATGACACAGCTCCCGAGGTTTTCAATAAAATTCAAGAACATTTTAATATTACTCTTATCCCGAACTACCTGATCAGTCTTCCCGATCTTCTACATCCAGAATGGGATATCTTTAATGACTCTTTTCATGAGCGATTACATTAATGCACTTGACCACACTCGCACAGATAGGACCATCAACAATTCAAATAACAAAACCAACATTCCCTATTCAACAGATAATACAAACATAAATCATCCTTTCACTATCCATTCTCAGCACACACCAAAATGACTATTCACAATTTACCCCATCTCAAAATCACTACCTATAACGTTCAGGGCATTAACAATAACCTCAAGTTAAAGATCTGGTTCAAATACTATAAAGAAAAAGACTTTCATATCGTAACAATGTCAGAAACCAAACTAGCCCAATCTAATAAAAAGAACCTCAACCTATCCAATTCCATATACCTAATATATACTTCAAACTGTGATGGACACATGGCAAAAAACAAGAATCGAGTATGAGAACAGCCATTGCAATACATCCCTTCCTACAACCATACATACATAATATTCGCACCCTTTCCAGAACTGCTATAATGATGGACTTCTTGTTTCCACACCCGATAGAACCTGCATTATATCAGTCTACCTTACCTCTAACAATCAGCAACTCTCCCTAAACACACAGGCATTGGTATCAGACTAGATCACACAAGCCAAACAAAATCAATGAAAATTATAGTTCTGGGAGACTTCAATTACAATATCTCTTCCCTAAAACCCAGTCATCCTCACTCTTACACTTCATAAGCAATATTCATATATCTAGCATGATTAACTACTTCAGTATCACTCAGCCTACCTGGCCTAGATCAACTTCATATAGCCAAATTGATGATATTTGGGTTACATCCAATATTATTGCCCATTGCTCAAACATAACAATCATAGACCCAACTGGAATCACTGATAGCGACTATATGATTCTACATACCAAATGGCTTTTACCTTACACTTTCCCTATGCAAAAGAAACAAAGAACCTCCAGAAAAACCTTCCTCCATGACAAGATGAGGTGGATTTTTGGGCAGATTTCGGCTCCTACATCAGTAACTGCATGACATGACAGAGCTTAAATTGAACAATAATACTCTAATAATGGACGAAAAGATACTAAATAGGCAATGGCACAAATGGAAAATGATCGTTAAAGAAGCAGCGAATAAGTTCATCCCTACTTCCAAATCTGCACCCCAAAAATTCTATGCCTTTAACCTCAAAGCTAAAAAATTTTATCAGGCCCTTAAGATTACCAACAAGATCAAAAGATTAATCTTACAGACCCAACTCCAAGATCATTAGCGGCTATAGTTGAAGACATAAATAAAAAAATGAAGCAAATTGTCGACCTAACTAAACACTCTACCCCTTGGTTTAATGAACAGAATCTGCAATCCTACACATTTCTGCCTTAATTGCAGAACTACACAAAGGCCTCCACAAAGTCTGAAATCTAGAAAATAACTCAGAACACAGAGAGCATATAAACTACTATATCAAATGCAGGTACCAATACTTCACCGACTATACCACCGCAATGATAGACAGTATTCTAAGAAGATATACAAACAGAGTATCCCTCCCTAATATTCGCCTCTCAGACACCGTCGTAACGGAACCAACCGAAATCAAAGACAAAGTAAAGCAGCACTTCACCCAATGGACTAAACCTAATCCAACCAATAATGAGTACTGGGAAGCATGGTTAGACCACTACAAACCACTATCGCATATATCTTCAGAATGGTATTCACCTCTTAGCTCGCCAATTAGCAAGGATGAATTAGAAGAAACAATCACCAACTACCCCTACAGAAAGCCACAGGCCCACAAGGCATCTCTAATGAAATGTTAAGGCAACTACCTTCCCATGCCATTGACACTCTATTAAATATCTTTAAAGTATGTACCAGTTTAGGCACTATCCCACAAGCATGGAAACATAGTCTGATCTACCACATCTCCAAAAAAACAAAAATTCGAAGGCGAGCTAAACCAAACACGTCCAATTACTCTAATTGAACATACTCGAAAAATCTTTACAAGAATTCTCACTAACTGACTCAACCAAATTCTGATAAGATACCCTATACTATCCCTCTCCAATTATGTCGCTCTGTCTTACACATCAACTGCCCAACCTATTCAACACCTTACAAACATACTTGAGGATGTATACATAAACAATAAAGAATTTTGAATATTGTCACAGGTAGGGTTCTGCAATTTGATTTGATCTTCAAATATTTGAATCAAATATTTGATCAAATTCAAATTCAAATTTGACTATATTTGATTTGATTAAATTGAAATATGGTCAAATTTGATTTGATTTGACAAATATTTAATTTTATTTGAAAATTACTATTAAAAATTCAAATTCAAATCAAATTCAAATTCAAATATTTGAATCAAATCAAATTCAAATTAAGGTCAATTTGATTTGATCAAATTCAAATTAATTCAATATTTGATTTGATTTGAATTTGAGAAACTCTAGTCGCAGGACATGTCTAAAGTATATGATTCTGTACACCTCCCTTTGCTCCACAAAGCCCTTCTTAGAATCAAATGCTCTAAACACTACAGCTCGCTTATCACGAACTTATTCCTAAACAGAGAAAATAGAGTTATTACAGAGTACGGACTCATAGCTTCTTATCTGGTGGGTAATGGTATCGACCAGGGTAAAACCATCACTCCCCTCCTATGGTACATATACTATGATCCCATCCTATACAGAATCACAAAAGAAAATAAAGGCTACGAACTACACACCAAAACCCGTCAAATCCACTACCACTTTGTACAATATAGCCTGTCTAACCTATATGGATGTTACCATATGGGTGGTACACTCAAAAGAAAACCTAGAGAAAATCATTACCACTGCTACCTCCTTCTATGACCTAACTAACATTAAAGTTAATCTGACAAAGTCCATGCTAGCAACAAACTCACCTGACCAGAATGTACATATAATCTTCCGGAATATACCAATATATAATATAGATAAAACTGAAGCCTTCAGGTTCCTAGAATATTGGTTCACTAGAACACCAAAGCACCACCCAATCCACAAAATCATCATAAAAGAAGCTCTAGCAGACATACAAAAAATGCAACATGCCAAAATTACTAAAAAACAGACAATATACATCGTTAATACTGTAGTACTAATGAGGCTAGCATACCGAGTCCAAAACACTCTTCTCTCTCATTACCAATGTGAAAAGATCACTACCAAATACACCGTTACTACTACGTTAACACTGCTAACCGTTACTACTATGTTTATACTTCTTGAGTAACATCCATATAATTAAGCCACTATACACTAATTGTAAAGCACAAATCCGGCCTGGCAAAATTAGTCCCTAACTCCTTCTTTTACCATCACCGCATATACGCCCTAAAGCAAACCAAACAAATCCAATTTCGTCAACATGTCTCGCTCTTTATCAAAGCACTGAATCATTCTGATTTCCCAACTTTTCACTCAAGATACACCTACAACAATTACAAAATGCAGCATGCACCAACCAATATATACTCTTACAACTACCTGTATTTCTGACAAAGGAGAACAAAACTACTACGGCCTAAATTATCCACACTTTACACAACTTTGACATACAAATTACAAATGCAAACTACCCCTGAACATCCCCACAAAACATCCAAGGCACTCCTATCAACACCATCTTAATTAACACTCCAAACTGCTCTTATCTCAGAACCAGGTACAACCAGCATAACATTGGATACATAGAACAATTCCTGAGTTATAATTGCAACGAAGTTATTGACTGGCAAACTTTACCTCACAACCTTCAGAAAATCCCACATGGAAGACAGCCCCTATGGTACAAGCTAATTCATGACTTACTAAATGACCACACCTACCCTGACTCTAGCCTCACAATATCTAACCCTTTCATAACACCCAAGGTCAATAGTATGAAAAACAATGGGTAATTACACATAGCAGCCACATAGAAAAAATAAGTAACATAACAAACAATAACACCAGAATGAGCCATTGGGAATTCAACAAACAAACAAAACAACTCACCAGATGCCATAGCTGCAACCTAAAGCCTATAAAAGAAAAATCCATAAAGTGCTTCCTTATATCAGATATTAGAGAGTTAATTCCAACACAGATCGACTCTTCATTCACAATTAGAGCTCACCTACCTAGCATAAAGCTAGCAATCAAACACTGAAACCACCTACCCAATACTATTTCTGATTATTCATGGCTATCTACATCAGACCAAATGTCTCTCAAACTCATAAACACATTCTTTAATATTAATTCAAATCTATAGAACTTGTATCTACAACAACCCAAACACAATAAAGACCATCAACCTGTGAAAATAGAAATAGTCAGCACTAACACTCTTGTTAACTCTATCCCTATCCCCTTAGCTATAATTAGCATTAGTAACCCACAAACAGTTCTACATATTCACAATGAATCTTGGCTATCACCGCTAAAAGCTGCACTTACAGCAATGGCAGCAGCAATTATAGTAATTACACATTATCAACAGACCGAAATCTCAACAAACTCCAAACAACTAAAAAATGTACTTGACATGATTATTTCCACTCCAACTTATCACTACAAGAGAATATACACTATGAATCACGCTACACTCCTACTAGCAATTAAAACTATTATTACTACAAAAGAAATCAACTTAACTGTTAACTACAAGGAAACACTAATCATATCTGACCCACCAAAATCCATCTACTTGGAGCTTGCAGTTCAGCATATTGGTAACTCATATTTGGTACAATTTTTCGCACACAATATCCCTCATACACCAAGACAATTCCTACGGCACCTGTTCAATGCCATCACAATCGCACAATGGTATTTACAATACAGGACTACAGAATAGAGCAACCCACGACTTCAAATCAACTGAACCCATACATACTTACTAATATCATACGATGGCAAACCTTTAACCCTCCAAACTGGTCCAAATAAATCTGCTCTCAAAGCCTTCAAAATTAAGTTACTATCTAACGAATTACCCAACCTCCTGAACCTACACTACTGAGACCCGTAAAATATCCTGACCCAAGATGTTCAAAATGCAGACAAGAATGGGAGGACAGTACCCATTAGATCACATGCCCGAGCAATGACCGGCCTATCTCTGAGATAATCAAACAAATCATATGCAAAATCTGTACTAAACACAACCTAAATAACATTAATGCTTAGCCTTTCATTGACAACTTTACACACCTACACCTTTCATACGACAAATGCCTACTCATTGGTCTAATTACAACAAGAACTTGCTTTCTGTCTACAAACTAGTGATGCCACCAAAATTGATTTTTGAAAAAGGCCTATTTCGTCTTCATTAGAGAAAATTAAAATTTTTTATAAGGAAGAGCAAATAAAATTTATATAGATATGTTCCTTATAATTTCGTCTATTCAAAAAAAGTATCAAATAATTTTG
>QKWP01001326.1:0-13890 GCA_003550325.1 Gigaspora rosea | reverse complement strand
CTATGTGTGACCTGCCAAAGTAGAATTGACCTTGCTGCATCTTTAATATCTACCTCAGATATTAAATCTGCAGTTCATCAGCCTGGATCTACAGTCTGTCATGATCTTTTTAATTTTTATTCTACCTGGACCACCTTCCAGTTCTTATCCATTTTTTCTACCTCTTCTGTTATACAAACCATTATTTTCTTAAGCTTATCTTACATTTATCTGATACCTTCTGTCTTCTAGATTCTTCTTCCGCTTCCAAGAGTGTGTCTTTTCCTTTGTCTATAACCTTTCCTCCTCCAACTTTCTTCTTTTTAGATTCTCTTTCTTTCTTCTTCTTCTTCTTTTTCCCTGAGTTGATTTCTAGCTCTTTTTCCCATTTTGCAACTTTGTCGTAGTATTAAAACCAGATCTCTTTATGAAAAATGCTATACCATTTATCCCACTATTCTAATATGATTGTCTCTGCTGCTTTATTAGCGATTCTCGCTTGCAGGAGTGAATTTTTTAGATCTGTTTCAATTAGCCCTCATGCTAGGTAATTTCTTCTCATACATCTGACTGCCTCTTCTCCTCCTATTAATGTTGAGTACAAAGTAATCAATTGACAGTTTCTTCTTAATTGACGTATCTAGATTTGACCAGATTTTTTTTACTATCAACTTCTCTTTTTCAGACCAAAATGCTTTGTCAACTTTACATGTTGTTAGGTGCTCGAAATTCTTTTCTTTTTTTTACATTTTCTGCATATTGCTATTTGGTAAAGGTCTTCTCAGTTTCTTTTGTGTAGACTTAGTATGGGTAGTAAACTGTTTAAGCTCTTTAATCTGATCCCCTATTTCTTATTCACTTTGAAAGAACATGCTTTTTCGTTTCTTTTTCCACAAATTTCAGAATATCTTCCAGTCTTGTCTTTCAGCTCTTTTTTGATGAATACTGTTCTTTGTATTTTGTATAAAAAGCTAGTTCACTTTGTGAAAGTTTGTGTAAGTGTTTTGAGAAAGCTACAGATTGGGGTTTCAATCGTGGTATTGTTCCAGGTAGGTCTCAGCACCATTTCCTAAATCTCATTTACATTGATTGAAATTATTTCTTTTTCTTGTGCACCTTCTTTTGCTGCCTATCTGCTAGGTTATTTAGCACGTTTCCTGCATGTGCTTTTACTTTGTGAAGTTACAAATCTACCTTCTTTGTGTCTAGTATTTTAGCAATTGTTCCTAGAATGCTCAGGTTTTTCATTTTGCACCAGCTTCTTGTGCTTTTAATTTCTCAGCTCTTTTTAGTTATGTGAATCGTTACTTGAATGTCAGTAAAGATGTCTATTTTGTTGTTGCTTGGAGTTATCAGAGTCGCTTTCAGAATTGCCATAAGTTCTGATCTTGTTGAAGAAAACCACCCTTGGATTTTGCATTTAAGTTCTCTAACTATTGTATCTTTACTATCTACTTGAATTATTTCATACCCTTCTTTTGATTCTCCGTACCTCTTCCTCTGAGTAAGCCATCAGTATAGTAAGTTATTTTATTGTACACCTGGTTCTTCTCTAGTGCCTGCATGAGTTCTCATTGTTTTTCTCTATTTTATACTAAATTCTGAATTAGGTATACATTCCAATTTTCTACAAGAGTTATATGTTCTATTTTGGATTCCTTTTTTTCCCTAGTCTTCTTTTCTGGAGCTATTATATTTTTGAGGTGTTTAAGGCTGATTGCTGTGACCCATCTCTTTCATTTTTCCTCTTTATCTATGGACTCATGTCTTCTACTTCATTTTCTCTCAATTTGTGAATCTTATTTGTAGGAGTTATGCTTAATCTTAATAAGTTGTCATGTACCAATTCTCTTTGTTTTCCTCCCATTCTAAAATGTGCACCTTTTTATTTGGAGATTATTTTTCTACTTTGCTGAGAAATGATCCTGTATTGTCTTTTCTCTGTACAATCACACATTCTTTTTTTGATCTTTTGTGTGACATTTTTCTTTTTTTTGGTTGATTTGGGATTCATTTATCTCCTCTTGTTGAGCATAAACTCCTTTGATTCTTCGAAATATTTTGTCTTCTAATATTGTTTTCTCTAATTTTTTGAACTATATGGGTGTTTTTCTTTTCGTTTCTAATTCACAAATCCTTTTAATTTGTTGCCATATGATCATTGTATTAATTATCTGCTCAACAAACTATAGGTTCAATTCACAAAGTGCATGTGTGCCTTTTTCTAAATCTTTCTTAGTTAATAGGCTTTTTATCTTTATACTGACTTCGCTGTGTGCACTAATGGTCCAGTTTTTTTTCTATCTGAAATTTTGAATACTAATATCCATATCCTTTGCTATTAATAAAATGCTTGCATTCAGATTATTTTTCACTTGATCTTTTTAATTTTATTGCTGTTTAAAGCCCAAATGGGTACTATAGATCTTAATAGAGTTAAGCATCTCTAAGCCTCATTCTGGCGAGGTCACCTATGAGGTTTGGATTGTTTATTTTTATCACCCATTCTATGATCATATGCTCCATATACCTCTGCCATAGAGAGTTAATTCCCCAATTATCACTTTGTAGTGGAATGGCATTTGAAGCAGTTTAAGCCAGTTCTGCTTTCCACTTTGCTACCCTTATTATTGGTTGGTGTAGTTTGTTACATTCTTTCTCTAGATAATATTACTTATTTAGCTTATATTCAGCTCTGGGTAGTATAACTATATTGTTTATATATTTTATATGTTCAATTGAGATTTTTTCCTATTAAGCAGATTGGCCATTTGCTTAATTTCTATTTCAAGTCGTTTCTTGATTGATCTTTTTGGGTCTGCTGCTATTAGCCAGACCCCAAGATATCAAACTAATTCCTTTTTCTTTTTTGCTAATATTTTTTCTTTCCTTCTTTAATAAAGATCACTTTTTCTTCTATTTTGTTTTTTCCATTTATCACTAATAATTATGTTTTTTTTTGTTTATCTCAATATTGTTTAGTTGAAAAAAGGATTCTGTAGTATTAACTAGGGTTTGCATACTTGTTTTAGGGTTTGCCATCAGAGCAGTGTCATCTGCATATACCAGGCCTGCCACATGAATTCCCTCTTATTCTTTTTTTTCTTTGGTTATTTCTATTGGCCACTCTAATCTTGCTTTTGCTCCCTGTTTACACTTGTGAAGTTTGCATAATAATGGGTCAAAGTAAATTCTCTATAAAAGAGAGGAGATTACTTCTCTTTGGTCTATTCTCCGTCCTGGCTAAAACCTTCTGTCAGACCAAACTTTGTGATTACTTTGATTTGTCTATCTGTAAACATATTCATAAAAAACTTTTCTAACTTCTCTGGGATTTTAATTCTCCTTAATATTAATTGCAACTTCTTAAGATCTACAGTATTGAATGCTTTTTTAGTGTCTATAAGAGTTATTCATATTTTATTATTTTCTTGTTTAGCTACTTCGATAAGGGCGTTCATGTTATAAATTGGATCCTGTGTGCATTCTCCTTGTAGCCTAGCGAAATTTGGTACTCGCAAAATCTTGTATGATATAATAATATCATTTAGTCCTCTTTGGATAATTTTTATGAGTCCTTTTCTTGCTGCTTCAAGTAGCTTAATCGGCCTAGAATTTTTGAGCTGCAGGTCCTACTCTGCTATTTTTGGGATTTGGAATATCATTCCAACTTTCCATTTCTTTGGCATTTCCCCTTCATTTAGAATTGTGTTTAGAAGGTCTAGAAGAAGCTTAGTTGTGCTTTTACCAAGTTTTTTCAGAATTGTATAACCTATATTAGATAATCCTAGAGCAGAGTTATTAGAGGTCTTTTGAAGCATTTTTCTCCATTCCTTTTCCTCAGTTTTGTCTAAGATGTTATTGTACCATTCTTGTTAAATATATATTCGCGGAGTATATTTCTATCACATTATTCTTTTTCCTTTTCTGGGACCTGTGGCCTCTCCGTAAATTGTTTCATAAAATGCTCATCAACTGCTTTTTTAACTTTGTTATGTTCATGTACAAGCTTTCTTTTTTCTGTTTCATTGTCTGGTATTGTAAGTATTCTTTCTATTTCTATTTTATTCCACGGTCTTTCCAGTATACTGTTGAGCATTTTCTTATTTTTCTGCCCTATCATTCCAAACCTTCTTTCGATATTTTCTCTTATTCTTTTTTCTTGTTCTATTTTTTGTTCGGAGACCATTTTCTTTCTATTACTCTTATCCATCCCTTAGGATCTTCTAACCATTGTTCTGTCTATCTATCTCCTATCTTTTGGATTTCTGTGTTATTGTTTGTATTTATTAGCTCGATTTGAGTATTTACCAAGAGCTAGTTTATGTCTTCTATTTTTGTATCCAAGTTTGCTCGTGCTCTGCATCCAATTTGTCTTAGCTGCTTGATCCATTTGTACCTTGGGTTCTAAATGACCTGTTTTTGTTTTTTTTCACTAATGTTTTTAATTTTTTTAAATGGAATTGACTTATTTGCAGCTTGACCTATAAGCTCTGCAATTTTTTTTCAACTTCGTTTATCCAGTTTGTTCTTGGTCGACTTGTATATTTTACACCTTTTTTTAATTCTTTTTTCTAGAATTTTTCAATATATTTTTCTAAAAGTGCAGTGAAGCTTTTTCAATCTTCAATGATCATCTTATTGTACTAATAAATTTTTCGTTGGCCAGAGAATTTTTTCTTTGCTCTGCAAGTAAGTTTGAGTATAGAATAAGGCTTAGTAGTAGTTTTGTCTATATCAGGTTGTGATCACTCCTGTGACCAGATCAATAACTTCTATATCACTATTCAGCACAAGATCTTTAATTTCAGGGTCTAACCAGATATGGTCTATTTTTGAACAATATTTATAATTGGTGCATGTTGGTTTGAACATTTGTGGATTAATTAGTATATATGCTTTTGTATAGCCTACTCTCTGTAACTATCTAATCAGAAGGAGTTTACTTCTTCTGTAATTTTCTGTAGCTTCTGTTTCACTGTTATTCTGGATAGTGCATGCATCTACTTCCTCTCCAATTCTGTATTGAAGTCACTTTCTATAATTACTTTTGTACTTAATTTGCTTTTAGTGATATCCTCTGTTATATACTATTAAATTTTTCTTTGTGTACTTTTGTCGTTTGGTGGGAAGTACACTACTCATACAACTAAGATTGTTTTTTGAATCTAAATACTGCTTTAAGAGCATATGTATCTTTTACTACTACTTCAGTAAGGTGAGTTTGCTATTCTTTTCTAACTATTAGTTCCACTCCTGAACCTTTTCTCTTCTTTATAATATCTTTTGTCAGTAACCTCTATAGTACCTCTAGTTAATTTCAAAAAAAGTTGCTTCTCTCTTGTTGGTATTTGTTTCCGTTATCCCTATTATATCCAAATTTTGTTTTATACCAAAGTCTATATATAAGTTCTTGTAGTTTTGCTCTATTTCTCTTTATCCCATTAATATTATGAAAACCTATTTTTAATTGTTCTAATTTTGCATCTAATGTTTTGTTTGGCAATGTTTTTCTGCCAATAGGGTGTCTTTTAACTCTTTTACCTGTAATTGAACTGGGACGACTTTCAGGAGTACATTGATAGTATGTGCTCTATTGTTTTAAATTTTTACCTTAGTTCTGCTAAGATTTTTTCAATTTCACTTTCATTTCTTTTTTAAATTTTTTTATTTATTTTAATTTTTTTTATTTATTAAATTTTTTTATAGTAATATAGTAATGATGTTTTTATTTAAATTTAAATTTTATTTTATTTTTTATTTAAATTTTTTTTACTTTAAATTTTTATAATTTTTTTATTAATAAATTTTTAATCTTATTTAATATTATTTTATTTATTTAATATAAATTTAACTTTATTTATTTATTTAAAAATTTATTTATTTATTTATTTTTATTTATATTGTATATAATTTATTTTATTTTTTGTTTTTTTTTAATTTTTTTTATTGTTTTATTAGGGTATTTTTAAATTTCAGGTTTATTTTTTTATTATAATTTATTTTTTTTATTATAATTTATTTTTTCATTATAATTTATTTTTTTATTATAATTTATTTTTTTTATTATAATTTATTTTTTTTATTATAATTTATTTTTTTATTATAATTTATTTTTTTTATTATAATTTATTTTTTTATTATATCTTGAACCAATGGTTATAGTTAACCATTATAATAAATAGTTAACTATAACCACTTAATTTTTTTAAAAAACCTTACAAATATATTCACGTAATATAGGGTATGATCGACTACAAAGAATTTTTTTGGATAACACAGTATTTTTTCTATCATTATTAATTTCAACGCTTGTGACGATGATAGTGAGGTATTGGAATTTGTTGTAAATAGCTTTGCTTAAAGCTTATACTAATTTTATACTATTAAAGACACATATATTGGCTTATGGTCGTGAAGCAATTGGCTCTCCTAAAAATACTGTATTAAGACCACTTTAGGGTAGTTGAAATGTTTGTTGAAGTTGGCTTAATATAATAGTCAATATAGTTAATGCTAATTCGACACTATTAAAGGCATGTCATTCTTTTGATATACATAATGAACAACATGGTTTCTCTAAAGACACCATTATTTTACCTAAAAGCGTTGGAGCAACTGAACTTGGTTTAGAAGATATGAAAGCATTATCAGAAGCACCTTATAAAACCTCCACCTTGCAAGTTAGTTAGATGTTTTTTTTTAATAATGTTACTATTGAAGTATTATAACACGGATACTAATTAAACTCTATTTAAGGTCCATTATTCCTTTAATGTAAATAGGCTAACTACTTCTTCTAACGATTATTTATATGAAAGTCGTAGAGCAAATAACCTGGTCCAGAGCAAGGGAAAGCACTAGCTGAGACATTCTGCAATAATACTACTTTAACTTCTTTAAGTCATTATTATTTGCCCATGAATGAAATACTTGAAAGTACTATTACCAGTTTGTCTAATTTTCATAAAAGTGGGCTATCTTTGGTTAGTTAAATTATAAGGCAAGTCGAATTAAAAAAAATTTGATTTGTCAAATAGCATTGAAGTATACCATTTGACACATCATATTTTTTAAATTTGATACAATATAGATGATGCTATTCAACTTAATAATGTCTATAAATTTTTTTTTTTTAGGAACATGATTTGGATAATTATCACCACGAATTAAATTTTTTGATTATAGACTTACCGACTATGACAACTTTTTCAGAAACTTATGTTTGATAATCAAAAAGATGTTTATGACTCACAAATTCAAATTGTACATTCAAAATTTTTTGAATAGTCAGATTCTAGTAGCCAAAGTGAAAATAATAGTATGGACGCTAACAATTAGTATAAATATATATTTTATATACATATTGATAATCAGTTTAAAACATTTGAACAGATTGGAAAAAACTCGACTGATATGCGATGGAACATTAATTTGCAGTTAGAAAGGGACATACTTGTACATGTGATGATGAGGACCCCGAAATATACATAGAAAGGTCAGGTATGAGTTTGCTTATTTTTGAGGGTTTTTATGCAGATCTTTTCTATTTATAGTAATTTTTTGCTTATTTTTGAAGGTTTTTTTGCAGATCTTTTCTTTTTTAGTAACCCTATAATTAACCTAATCTATCTATGTATATTTCGGGGTCCTAATGATGGGTCAGTATGGAATGCTACTTGGGTGTATTATTTGTCTGGACAATAGAAACCTAAAAAAAATAGATCCCAGATGATCAATGTAATTGTGATATAATAGTTACATCATTATAATTTTAACATAAACTAATAAAACTTTAATTATTACTACTTGTTATTATAATAATCATGAAGCCTAAAGGTTAGGGTTAGGGTCAGTCTCATTGTGTTGAGTTTTGGAAGGGGTTTTAGAGTATATCAAGTTATTAGGAAAGGGAGCGAAGCGGAGGCAATAGCTAAAGCGAAGCGACTATAGGGTAAGCGAAGCGAGCTCTATAGGCAGGGTTGGCAATAGAGCCAATGGAGCTCAATGGTTGTGTGAATGGAGCTCAAAGAACTAGTATCCATTGGCTCCATTCAGAGCTCCATTAGCTCCATTCGCAACTCCATTGGACTCCATTGAGCTCTATTGCCAACCCTGCCTATAGGTGTTGCTAAGCGTTAGCGAAGCAGTACAAATTGTACTAACTAACTATAATAAAGTGAATATGTTTAGCTGCACGTAGCTGATAAAAATAATTAAAAGCCTATAGTTAAGTTAGTAAATAATACAAATAGTTACAATAGCTGCAGTTATAGTCTTTATACATATTATATAAATCTATATTGTATAATATTTATAGTGGTTATAAATAATCACTGGTTATAACTAACCAATGATTATTTATGGTGGTTATAAATAATCACTAATTATAACTAACCAATGATTATTTATGGTGGTTATAAATAATCACTGGTTATAACTAACCAATGATTATTTATAACCATCTATCTGGTTAAGGTTAACTAGTAGCACAGATTAAAAATGTCCTTACATTTTATTTATTATTATATTATAGTTTATTTTTAAAATAACCAGTAGTGCTAGTTATACAAGATAAGTATTAAAATAATTTTTTTCATATTTTTGATTTTTTTTCTAACATATATTTCAATATTTTTTTGGTTTTTTCCTTTTTCGTTATTATTGTTATAGAGTTTTTTTTCGTAGTTGGTTTCACATACTATACTAGTACTCTCTTTGTCATTGGTACTATCATGTCCAATTTGGAGTCTCATTCGTCATTGGTGTTATCTATTTCGGTATTTTTTCATTACTTGTACAGTATTTGGAATTCTTTTGTTGCTAGTGTAAACCGGTTTGGAGTTTCTTTTGTTATACTATTGGTGTCACCCAGTTTGGAGTATACAGTTATGTATTTGTTTTTTTTTACTTTTAGTATCATGTTCATGTTATGCTAATTCTTTTTAGGCTCAAGGTAGATGGCTGTTGTGTCTTACGTTACTGGATATACTCGTTATTAGTATCAAATTAGCCAAAATTTGTGAGTTACACTATGTCCAATATTCATGAATGGTGTAGTAGTGTCTTTATGGCATTTGTGCAGTGGTGTTGTGTAGTGTATTATGGTGTTTTATAGTATTTCTAAAGCATTTTTGTGATGTTTCTTGCAATATGTTTTGTAGTTTTTTTTAATAAAAATATATTATTTTTTATTATTTTTGTGAAATTTATAATTAATCAGTATTATTTATTTGTAATAAATTACATTATTAAAATATATAAATATTCGAATATATTTTTTTAATATATGAAAATTTATTTAGCATTTAATATTTAGGCAAGCATATAGTAATTTACTTTATTTATTTTTTTCAATTTGCACAGTTTATTGAATTGTTAATTGTTAAAGATTTGTTCAAAAAATTAATTTTTTTTTAGAAATTTGTATAGAGCTGTACTAAAAAATCTTTCTGATAACACTAGGCTCTGCAAGTGCTAGTATGTGCATAGAGCCTTAGTAACCTGTTTAAATCTTAATGCACAAGTTTATATGTGTGAAAATTTTTTTTAAAAAAAATAATATACTATAGCTTATATACTATAATCAAGGTTAAAATTTTTTTTGTGTATTTTATAATTTTTTTTATTGTAAGGTATAAATTTTGAATCCCTTAGTTTGTACTACTTCGCAGGCAAATTTGCCTGTATAATTACTATAAATATATCTCTGATCTATTTTTTTAATCATTTAAAATATTTAAATAAAATTTGTTATTATAATATTTAATAACAAGGATTATATTTTTGAATTATTTAAATTTATATTATAAGACAAAAAGTTTATATTGCTTATAAGCTGAAAATATTAAATTTTAAAGAAATTTTTTAATCAAAAAAATATTTTACAATATCTTGGCGAATTCTTTAAATATTGGTTTTAAAAATATAGTTTCTAATACAATATTGTAGTTTATATAAAGGATGACAACTTTTATTATTTGACTTTATATGATTTACTTGTAAAAATTAAGACTTGTATTAGAAGTAAAAATTTTTTTTATAGACGGGAACATATAAAATTTGAGAAAACCTAAAAAAAATTTCTATAGTAAAAGTTCCAAAACAAAAACTTTAAACTTTTATTACACCAAAGTTTTTTAATAATTTTAAAAAAATTTTATAATAAAGTTGATAAAACAGAACTAATATTATATTTTTTACTTAGAAAGTATATAGCTAAAATTAATATTTAAGGTTTTATTTAAAAAATTTAAAATTTTCGCAGGCAAATATGCCTGCATAACAAATTAAGGGATACTAATCTTATAAAAAAATCTTGGTACAGAATTAATAAAAAATTTAAAAGTTACCTTACCTATCTACGTATATTTTGGGGTCCTTTTGAAGCATTTACAAAAAAGGTTAGCTCTAAAACTTTTATAGATCTTTGGAGAAAATCACTCACCAGGACAAAGAAATATAAGAATAATGATGAATATGATGCTTTGGTTGAAAATAATAACAAAGATCTTGAAATCAAGGAAATCATTCCCTAATTAAATTTTTTCAATTTAAAATTTTAATAAAGATTATATTAAATAAACTTAAAAACCAAAGTAATAAATTAAAATTTTAAATACTTGTATTAACTTGTTAAAAAAATTTTTATCATTACCATATGTGTATCAGAACCCTGAAAAACTCTAATATAACTCAGAGGTTACTAAAAAAAGAAATTTTGCATAGAAATTCATCAAACGTTGCATTTTTATATAGTAAAGTTTTAAATTTTGGTTTATTTTATATATCTATTTGGCTGATATTATACAAACTTGGATCTAAGTTGTATCAGAGTTCTTCGGGGTCCTTGTGTATCTATATTTTTTGCACTGGCCTATATTATACAATTTATAGTATATTTATATTTTGTTAATCAAATTAAGAGAATATAAATTTGTCGTACCTGTGACATGGCACACCCTGATTCTGACCAAACAAATTGCACAATTTGTAGACAAATAATTTTTTTTAAAAATTAAAAATTTTATTGAATAAAGTATAATATATATATATAATAGCACACTATATAACGTAAAATATTATTCTGAACAACTTTTTCTAAATTATAAAGAAAAATTGTCTTAATAAAAAAAATGGTTTATAAGAAAAATCAAAAATTTTCAAAGTTAGCACATATAAAACTTTTTTACTAAAACAATCTACTTTTTTCACTTAAAAAAGTTGTTTAGCGTAAATTTTACATATAATACTTAAACATAAATATAGATTAAATTAGTAAAAAATAAAGTTTTATATGAGCTAATATTGGAAATTTTTGATTTTTCTTATAAACTGTTTTTACTAAGACAATATATTTTTATAACTTAGAAAAAGTTGTTCAGAATAAAATTTTACACTATATATTTTAATATTGCTTATTTATTTTTAATATTTTACTAGTAAACTTTTTAATTTTTAAAAAATAAAATTTTTGTTTACAAAATTGTTCGATTTGATTGGTCAAAATCAGGGTGCGATATGTTGTAGATACGACAAATTTCTATTCCCTTAAATTATTATAAAATAAACATACTTAATAAATACATTATATTAATTGATTATTATAAATTAAAGTTAGAAGAATGAGTTGCATTTGGCCATATGTGGTATCCAATAATAATAGCAAATATTCATATAAAGGGTAGGTATAAATAAGCTGAATCAGAATTTTGATAAACAAATACATGAAATAATTAATCATATTACAATATCATTAAGTTATTAATTGCCAATCCAGATAAGATCGGTAATATTTCTATATTTAGAATTAGAGCAAAACAAATATATAAACAAGGTAGTACAAAATCTGGATTAGGCTTGTATATATAAAATTTTTATATGATTTAAAGAATTTTAAAGCCGTTTTTACTCATATCTTCTTATCTACTAGTCCGATTTTAATGAAATTTTACTAGTAGATGCACAAGAACCTGCTCACAACTTTATTTATATCAAAAAATAATATTTACTTAGTTCAAAAAAACTTTTTATTAGGCCTAAAACAGATTTACTAATACATTGTTTATATATTTGTTTATCCCCAATTCTAAATATAGTAATAATATAGCTATAGTGCCGATCTTATTCGGATTGGTAATTGATTACTTATTCTAATATGATCTGATTTAACATTATCAGGATTTGACCAATTCATGTATTAGCATCACATTTTGTTACAATCTGTTCTATTTTGGTTAAATAGATGAAGATTAAATAGCTTAGAGTATAGTTATGAAGTATTTTACAATTTATAGTATATTTATATTTTGTTAATTAAATAAATATATATTATTAAACAAGTTTACTAAAATGCACCTATAGTGTTGAGCACCATGTTATACAAAACTATTAGAATAGTCAAAATTTAATATCAGGTGTATTCTACACTTCACAAATTTTGTATTTATACAGGAAGCAATATAACTGAAAAAATTATAAACTTTTCATCTCTTCTAAACCAAATTTTTGAATATAGAATTAAAGAATAGCTCTCTAAAACTTGTCAAAACATTTTCATTTACCAAACTAAACACAAATGCTTTACCAACTTTACCTGCATTTCCTATCTCTTTCAACTCCTAAAATACAATATTAATATTAACAATTTAAATATTAATCAAAACTTCTTCCCAAATCAAACTCTAAACTCTATTTATAACCTTCTTAACTCTAAATGCAATTCTTTTACAATTAAAAGCTTTCAAAACAACAAAATTCTCTTTTTAGAACAACTTCTAACTGCTAACAATAATTACCTACTACCATGGAATAATATCTATTTTCGCACTTACAAAACTACTTATGGTCGCACTCCTTTCTGGTTCAAACAACTCTCAAACAAAATTAATACCAAATTTATAATACAAACTTGGCCGCAAATTAAATTAGATCCTATAAACCCTTTTTTAAATACAATAGATCTTATTTTACCTCCAACTTCAAAATCAAAAAAGAATAGCTGGGTTATTTACCCTACTTCAACTCAACCAAATCATAGAAAGATAATTTCAATTATGGAAAGTTCTTTTAAAATTAAAAATTATTCTTTAAATTTTGATACTCCTAGTACTATATTCTTAACTCTATCATCACAACACAAATACTATCACCAAAAAATTTAATTTATCTCACATGCAAATCACAAAAACAAAAAATAGACCAAACTATATCATACAAATTATCTATTAACCACCAAGAAATCTAAGCTCTTTGCCAAATACACTCTCAACTATATATACTCTCACCTCCAACAAATTCTTCAATTAGCATTCTAGGCCAAAATACTGAACAGATTAAAAATATAGTTATAACTCCCTCTTATCAAGAAGAATTAATTCATCTCTATAATTTTATTAAAACAATACTCAAATAATGCATTACACACAAATGCTGCCATTTTGCTAAAAGGGGCACTAATAAAAAGCTTATTGAAATAAATTTAAACTACCTTCTTTCTCCATCCTTCTTTTCTTGGAAAGAACTTACTATCACATTCAAACTTCGCAAATTTATTAAAAATATTCTTCTTATTCAAAATATTAATAACCTTTTTCGGGGGTGTGGCGACTTAGAGAAGTTGGTAAGTTGTTACCCCAAGTAGCAGGTCTAGGGTTCAAATCCCACTGACGATGCTTTGAAAAATAGACCTGTGTTCCGGTGTCAACCTAGATTTCTACCTCTTTAGAGAAATCTTAGAGACAGAGCGACTAATGCAGGGAGGCACTTTATGCAATTCACACTAATTACTGTGGTATGCAAGAGTCGGAAGGGATACTGTTATTTGGGCAGTATTTTGTAAAGAGGCTTGGGGGATTTGCAATTATGAAAGAGGCCACAATTAATAGTATATGAGGATACTAAGAATTGTAT
>QKWP01001325.1:125101-145628 GCA_003550325.1 Gigaspora rosea | reverse complement strand
GATCTGATGTATTTTTGGGTGCTTAACAAGTTTACTTAATACATAATATTAGAATTAATTAGTAAAATTTTGTGAATTATAAGATTTTATAAATTTTATTAATAAAATTCTATAAAATCTTATGATTCCAGTACTATAATTTGATTGGATAATAAGGTAACACAAACAATGCACCAAAAATTTGTGTTATTAAGTAGCTTTAGACAAAATTTTTATTGGTCATGTGACCTTGTTTTGTGGCTTGGGTCACATGAAAGTTGGGCCGGAGATTTGGGTCGAAGGCTGGATGAGTGGCATTAACAAAAATGGGGGTGGCAATAACAGTTCCCTAAAAATATAGTATTTATACTGTATATAAAAAAAAGTTACATATAAAAAATATGGTATTTATATTGCATATAAAAAAGCATAACAAAAATTTTAAATTTATTAACAAATTGTAAATTTATTAATAAAATATTAAATTTTTTTGCATTTTTATTAGTCAATCATATTATACTATAGCTAAAAAATTGGCGCCTATATATAAATTTGTTGGCTTTAGGTAATATCCACTATACAATTCCTATTTTTAAATTTTTTTTGTAAAATTAATGTATGTGTAGCCATAGGCGACATGTAGCTGTACTATTGATATAGTTTTTTATAGAAAATTTGCAGGCTTAGGGTTAGAGTTAGGGTTAGGATTAAAATTAGTATTATAGTTAGAGTTAGATTTAGAGTTAGGGTTAGGGTTTTGGTTGGGTTTAGGATAAAATCACAAGAAAAGCATTTTTGCTTAGTAACACAACAGGGTTGCCCTAGTAAAATTGTGAGTTATATATAATTTTTGATTTCGGCTACATATAGCCACGGCTACAAATAACTTCTTTCTTTTTTTAAATTCCATAATTCTATATATACCAATTTTTTTTACTAAGAGGAGTACTGCTAATCTAAATTACCAAATTGAATTGGTCTGATCTAAATTTGGTATGTACTGTAAGAGGAGTGACAAAAATCAGGTGATTTTCTAGGGGGAGGGAGGTCAAAAAAGTTGAAATTATATATAAGAACCTGACTATATATATTAAAAAATAGGGGGGTAGGCCTTTGATAAAAAATAATCAGGTGATTAATGACACTGCCCTAATCTTTAGTATAAAATCGACTAAGCCAATTTTTTGAAAAATCAGCTGCTAAGCTAATAAAATCGATTACAAATATTTATATTTGTTATCTAATATATTGTATCCAGAGAACCATTAAAGCCAGGTGCCATCACGTGATTAGACGATCAATCAGCTTAACATTCAGAAGTCGGAGCGATTATTTAAAATATGATGGCCAATCAAATTCAAAAAAATTTTTTGTAATTTTTTTTTTTTTTTGTAAGAAAACAATAACGGCAAAATATAGTATCGACTTTTTAGACACTACAAAATTTAACAAAAACACTGCTAATAAAAAAACTTTGCTGTACAATAGAAAAAAAAAAGAAAAATTTAAAAAAAAAAAATTTAAAAAAAAAGAAAAATTAAAAAAAATAAGTACTTCTGGCAAAGAAACCTTCTACAACAAATATTTTCTGGATCAAACTTGAATTTTACGCAAAACCAAACGTCCAGTTTTTCACTACTTCTTTTGAACAAACAAACTTCAATAGACATCTTAATAAATTCAACAAGTCTTATATCCAACCAAAGATGCATATTACTTTTTAATATTCAGCAATCTTTTGAAGTACCATTGAATGAATTTGAGACTGAATAGTGGCCTTTGGTCACAAACATTTGGGTAAAATTCAATCATAAAAATCATGTTAACAGAAATTATTGGAAGTCCTTTGTATGCCGCTTCAAAAAACCTTTTGAATCAAGCACGTACAAAAAAAACATTCCAAGTGAAAAACAGAAAAAAACAAAGGTTCAAGAACCAAATTTATGTGATACAAAAATAAAAGTGACCTGGCTTTTTACCAAGAATAAAGTGCATGTTGAATGTTTTTCAGGCTCTCCTGATCACACGCATGAATTAGATGAAAGTAAAAAACTGAAACGATTCCAGGCAGTTCGAACTTTGGTAGAAAACGAAGCAGTTAAGAATTATCCTGCACTTGAATAGTTAATGAGTATACAAGTAAAAAGCTGGATCTTAGTACAAGCATAAAGGAGTTGAAATGAAGGTAGATCGCAAATATAAGTACAAAGTCCGTGGTTCTCAAAATACTCATCTTATTGGTGCTTCTAATCTAGCACAAAATATTCAAGATACAAGCTCTTTTTTAAAAAATGTGGGATATCAAATTGAGTTATATAGAACTCATCACCAATCCACTCGTGGTCTTGTTTTTACACATCCAAAACAACTCGAAAAACTCCAAAGGTATGGTGGTTAACCCTCATGGATTCTATATACAAAACCAATTAATATGACTAGCGTTTTTTATACTATATATTTGGAATGGCTATGGTTGTTGGGATGTTAGTAGCCATTTTTTCAGAGTAATGAAGATAGTGATGCGATCATGAAGGCATTGATGATAATATGGCGATTTTGTAACCTTTGGAAACCTCAATACTTTTTATTAGACCAAAGTAATATAGAAGCCAAAAGTATTATAATGGTTTTCTAGATTTTCAACGAGGTGAACAGGAATGTGAAATCCTTTTCGGTACTGTATATGTTATGCAAACTTGGATAAATAAAACTACGATCCAAAAACTCAAACCAAAATGATTTAAGCCATGCATAAGCGAACAAAAATCGGCTGTAAATTGTTTGTTCAAAAATTAATTGACAATTGTATCCTCCACTCTATTAAAAAATATATCACAAGAAATTATTCAAAAAACACGCACTAGTGGGCACTAGTGATGCCACCGAAATTGATTTTTGAAAAAGGCCTATTTAAAATTTTTTATAAGGAAGAGCAAATAAAATTTATATAGATATATTCTTTATAATTTCATCTATTCAAAACAAGTATCAAATAATTTCGTCTTTCAAGTAAAATAGGTCAAAAACAATTTTGTCTTCAAATTTTAATTTCGGGTTTTAGAACCCGAAATGCTTTCGTTCTCATGTATTGTGGGCACTATGGGCTTGCCAGCATTTTCCGTTACTTTTGCAAGTAACTTCGACAAACACTTTAAAATCATACCATAGTGAGTTAAAGAAAACAACTTCTCCTCACTATGGCTTGATCGGTGCATGTAATAAGATCGTTGCACTTTACATGAAAAGCGTTTAGACTCAAATTATGTTGCATTCGAATTTCATATTAAAAAAAAATTTGCTCCAACATTGACGATTATATTCTTAAAGAAGTTCATAAGTTTCCTTTTCCTGTTTAAAAATTAATATTTATGAAATTTTTGTAGCCGATAGTAGAGTAGAAAAAGAAAAAGAATTACCCAGTTTAATGTCACTCAAGTGCCACTGTCTTTTTTTTCGCAAATATTATACTCCTCTGTAAACATATTTGCCATAAGCAAAAGTATGATCACGGGAGATTGTTAACTATTGAAGCTTAAAGGCAATTTCAGCAAATGTTTTCTGAGATTGGATTTGAAATTTATAAGCATCGTGAGTTAGTAAGTATAGAATCATTTGAAAAAGACGAAAATTATAAAGCAGCAGAAGGCAGAAGACTTACCGTTAATGAATTAATGGAAAGAACATGCAACCAGTACCGGAGAGTCAAGGAAAATGGTGATGAAAAGGAAAAGGTTGAATTTATTCAAAAACTGAAAGTTTGCCTAGGCCCTGTTTTAAAACAATATAAAAAATTAGAATGCTTTGAATATTATAAAGAGAAGCTAATTATTTTTGTTTTGAATCGTTCGTATCTACCAACTGTCTAAATTCAGTTGATTAAAAACATCATTAATTTGTATAATTTCTTCGTTTTTTGCGGATTTATATCGATGTTTATTATCAATTAGTGGCATGCCATTTATTACATAATTTTTACTATAAATACATGGTCAGAGGTAGTAATCATGTCTATATATTATATTAATTAATCAGAATTAGATAAAATGATCACACCATCCATGGGTATACATGTTGGCAAAATCCCGACTTACTATAGTTTGGGATTTGTTCGTCATCCCAAATCCCAAATTCTAGTATAACTAATATCTCAAAAACTTTATTAATAATCTTTATTTAAACAAATCATATATATTCTTATAGTTATAAATAATATATTTACAAAATATTAAGATTATTTATTTGATTTAATCTTTTATAAATAGCAATTGTTTTTTTATTATTTGGATTTGTCCGGGTTTTGCCAGCATGTATAATCCATGGGTAGAGGTGGCTACTAAGTAAAAAATATTACGTACTAAATGGCACGCCCCTTACCTGAATTTAAAGAGATTGGAAGGTGACGCTGACCATAATAAATCCAAGGATCCACGGGTAATAAAGATGAAGAATGATCATTCAATGTAGTAGTATTAAACCTTCATTAATAAATTTTGTCTTTACAACTATTGAGAACTTTTTTCAATGTTTTTTTTTGTATATTGAAAATATTGATTATATCATCATAATACTATCGTAATGTTGTGTGAACAAAGGAAAATTAGTTAGCAGAATCCTTATAAAAATAAAATTTTGCATCTTTACCTTGGGTTTCGATTTTTTAATAAACGATATGTAATCCGATGAAGGTGTCTCCGGATGGTCGGTAAATTAGGCCGGACGACGTCGGCAAGTCACGTGATGGCACCTGGCTTTAACGGTTCCCCGTATCCAGCGTTTCGTGTAACCCGAGCCTCCGGACCTAGTTAATTTGGCCCGAAATCGCTAAATTTTACTAATAAAACCGCTAACCGATTAAGTAAAGTTGCTCAGATTGTAATTTGGCCATATTAGAACTCATTATGGAAGATCCCAAAGTTTCCTAGTCGAATGAATCGGAATCCTGGTCGGCAGAGCCAGAAATGACCGATTTTGCCCAGGATCACTAAAAATTTTACTTAAGAAATCGTAGCCGTTCATAAGTGAAAAGCGCCCGGTTAATATTTTGTTATAGGACCGCTAAACCACTAGGCTAAATGCTGACCTAAATCCGACCAAGAATTTTGGGTTGCCCTGTAAAAACCACCAAATTAGTTGACAGTAGTGATCCAAATCATTAGTTGAAAAACCAACTAATAGACACTAGTTGACTAATCGATTGGAAATTTTTTAACCAACTAATCGTTGGTTGATTATAAATTTTAAGACGCAAAGTTTTTTTTAGCCAATTAGAATGGTTTGAAATGTTACAGAAAACATGTGATTATTTATTATGCCAATCAAATTTATTGAAAACATGTGACTATTAGTTAATCGATTGGAAAAAATTTTAATCAACTCGGAACACTAGTTGACAGTACTGGATTAAAATTATTGCCCCGCCAAGGTCCGAATCAGAATCGTCGGATCGGCAAAATTTTTTGGAAATCACCAACGGACATACGTATTAAACTCGTGATTAAGGAAAAGTTTTATAAAGGTTGTTTCATGGTTTAAAAAATTTCAAAAAAAAATAATGTTTGTATTTCAATTTCCAAAAATTTTAACTTTATTTACGACAATTATAGTTTCTCAAGGTAATTCTTTTTCAACATTATTTTAATTTATTACATTACACTGAGGCTCTAACTAAATTATCGAAAAAAAGTGATTACAACATTCTATTATGCATACAACGTTTGTGGTAAACTTCAAATGGATCTTCGTCATGAAAAGAATTTTACTCCTGCTCAACGAGAGGCTATTGTCTATGATGTACCACAATCTGGTCCTTTGGTATCAATCATCTTTCCAACTTTCCGATTCTCAAAAATAAATTGATTTTTAATTCTATCTAATCCTTTAATTATTACTCGAAAAGGCAAGCATATTAACGACATTTATATTGACTCTAACCTTAACAAACATAATCATTGAATTAAAGATAAACGATGACCAAAATATAATTATTACGAGCTTTATACTCTGGATTGGTAAACCATACACGTGATTTCATTAAAATACTTGTTTTTTTAAAAAAAATTCTAACCATTAATTCTGTTATTAATAGTTGCAAGCGCTTTATCATTTTCGCGTTATGTTTCATACAACATGTCTGTAAAGTTATTTTTGATCGATACTATTCACGATGCGTTACAAATTGTTGGTGTAGCATTAGTTGTATTTTATTTTTCTTAATTTTTCATAATGGTTGAGTGATAATTAGAGACAGAATGGAATGATCATGAGAATAACTCGAATATCCGAATATACAAATATTCGAATATTCGAATATTCGAATATTCGAAATAAAAATTTAATGGACTAATGGAATACGAATCTTTAAGTCTTTATGTATTTTTAGTAAATAATCACACAATACTTTAATTTGTTTTCAAAAAATTAATTCAATCAACAGAAAAATACAATCAAAAGTAATGCGAATGTATAATAATACACTATAATATTAATCTTTTTTCAATGGATAACTTTCAATAGTAATTCCATCTTGTTTGATGATAAAAATCTCAAGATGATCTCCAGTATAAATATCTCTTTCTGTAGCTGATGTAAAAGCATCTTTGGCGATACAAATTGCTCTATCTAAAGTCATACGTGGTTTGTCATCAAATTGCACATTTTTAAATTCGACCTACATGATAATAAATATTAAATTGTGAAATAAAATATACTATAATTTTTATAAGACAAATCATTACCTGGTTGTCCAGAAACGGTTGAATTAATGCAGATGCTGTCCCATTAGCTCTACAAACTTCTAAACCATAAGATCCTACAGGATCAAAACTGTATACTACACCTGCACCTAAATATAAGAATAAATTTATTATATATTATTAATAAGATTTTTAATTTATTACATAAATTTCAATTTATTATTTACCACTTTCATCAATACCGCCAAGTAAAACTTGAGTGTAAAATGGAAAAAATCGTTTATAGTATAAAGTATTGGAAACTAATTGTGCAAGTGCCGTTATTGAAATTTCTTTTTCATGGGAATGTTTATACCACTAAATGTTATATAAATTCATTTAGAAATATAATAATAATAATAATAATAAATATATTTTTTTTAATTACATCTTTTACCTGAATTCTTTGAGTAAGTCTTCTAACCAATGCGTTACCATCAGCTGCAAATACACTATTTGCTAACACCGCTTTTTCGGACCTATGATTTATTTTAATTTGAAAATAATTTCAATTATATATATATATATATGTATATATAAATTTTGATTTTGATAACAAATTTGATTACATTTTAAAAGCTTTGGGTGCATATCGTGCATTTATAAGATAACCGTTACTTTGACGAGTATCCGAAGCTACTACACAAAAATCTTCCCCTGCAATTGCCAATGCAGTACTGTTATATATATAAAGACAAACGGGTTAACATTCGAAGACAAACTTATCAATCTCGCAAGCTCCAAAATAATAACTACCCGCCATTAGATTCATAAGGATAAAAACCATGCTCAGTAGGTACTGAGGTTAAAGTTTCGTTATAAAAATCGACAGGATTCATTGAATAAGAAGATTTTGTGAGCTTTTCAAGCTTTTAAATCGAAAGTTGAGATTGATTTAACATTTAAATATCGATATCGATAATACTCGAATTCTGTGTAACTCAAGTTTTTGACGGTTACGTTGACACGCACATCACGTATATACGTACGTAAGGTAAAATTTTTTGGACGGGCCAACTTTCAATTTCTCTATAATCTCTATGATGGATGCCTTCGTGAATAGATTTAAAGGGTCTTCTACTTTTTTGGCCGACGAAATTAGTATGCTCGATGGTTTCGGCTCTTATGATGCTGTTAAAGAATTCTCTCAGCCAGTCTTTGAAATTCCTGCAGTTCAAAATGCAAGTATACATATTTTGAACTTTGTGTTATTCGTTTGATATCTCATTAAGTGCATAACAGATACCAAAATCAAATAGCCTGTCAAATTTTTGAAAGACTGCACCGATGAAAAGTCTGATTCAGAGTGTCGTATCAAAATTGAACATGGTACAACTACATTAGCTTTCAAATTTCAAGGCGGTATCATTGTTGCTGTTGATTCGCGTGCTTCGGCCGGAAATTATATTGGTAATTAAACCAAATTTGTTTTTTTTAATTACTTTAGTCTTCAATACATCTATGCAATTGCTAATTTATGTAATTTTTATGTATGCCTTTTTTTTTAATATTTAGCTTCACAAACTGTAAAGAAAGTCATCGAAATCAATCCATACCTTTTAGGAACTATGGCCGGTGGTGCTGCTGATTGTCAATTCTGGCAAAGAGAACTTGGCAGACATTGTCGGTAAGTTTATACACATAATTACTATCTATATTAATATTATAATAAATATTATTGAAATATTATTGAAATATTATCTTTATTTTTTAGATTATACGAATTGAGAAATAAAGAACGAATTTCTGTCGCTGCTGCTTCTAAATTATTGGCTAATATGGTATATCCATATAAAAGGATGGGAATTTCAATGGTATTTAGTAAAAAGATAAATTTCTTATCTTTAATATTGTATTATTGTTTATAATTACATAGTATTTCAGGTTGGATAACTCATTTATTATCTAGGGAACAATGGTTACTGGTTGGGACAAAACAGTATGTATTTTTATACATTTAATTTACTGTTTATAGTTTTCAAAATCCAATTTTCATAATTTTTCTAAATTTTTTTTTATAGGGTCCAAATTTGTTCTATGTTGATTCTGATGGTAGTCGTTACAAAAATGACGTATTCTCTGTTGGATCCGGTGCAACATTTGCATATGGTGTACTGGATAGTGGATTAGATTATGAATTATCCACAAATGATGCTATTGAATTAGGTAGACGTTCAATCTATCAGGCTACTTATAGAGATGCTGCTTCTGGTGGCTCCGTTAGAAGTATGTATATAATTCAAATGATTTATTTCATTAATTGTTTTTGTTAAAACATTTTCTTTTTCTTATTTTAAATTTTCAAAATTTTAGTTTATCATGTTGAAAAGGAAGGTTGGAAATTTATTGGTTTATATGATGTTGGTAAATTACATTGGGAATATTGTGGGTTATAAATATATGTACAATTTTTTTTTATTTGATAAAAATGTCCGAGATTACTTTGTCTAATTATAAAAATTACTCGATTTAACCTTACGTCTTACAAATCTATTAGTATATAAATGTAAATACCCATAAGTATATATTGAAATTGAAATTGAAATGTTTACTTAGCTTATACTTTAATTGTATTGAGCATAATAGAGGATTTAATAGGGAGTAAACGACCTGACTTTGTGTATGATTATAACTATTTCTCTATTTCTCTAAGTTGGTATTTAAAGAGATTCTCTTTGTATATTTTGCAATATGCTACTTTTAATCGAATTAGTGATATAAAATGGCTTATGATATATAATTAGGATTTCACGATTTGATTTGATCAAATATTTCAAATATTTCAAATATTTCAAATATTTCAAGTATTTCAAATTATATAACAAATATTTGATTTAATTTAGTTTAAAATCTAATCAAAATTAACTATAGTTCTGGTAGTTAAATTAATCAAATAAATTGAATTGAAAGTTATTAATTACTCAATAAAAACTCATTTATAGCCACACTTTTAGAATACAAAAAGCCGTGATTATAAAAATATGTGACTAATATTGAGATATTTTCTATATACAGCAATTATAAATAATTAGTAAAAATGAATTTGTAATATATTATTTTTGTGACTATAGAGAAGATAGAGAAGTTTGACTATATATTAGAAATTATATTATTTTTATTATGAATATATAGAAGGTTAGTAGAAACCAAACAAATTGTTTTTAGTAACTTTTAAAATTTTAAATTAAAATATCTAAGCTATTATTAAATCAAATTTAATTATGCAATTATATAAATTAAATAAAAATTTTTTATCAAATTTGGTTTGATAACTGTTGAGATATCTTAATTTGAAGTTTATAAATGATTTACTTAAAAACAATTTGCTTGGTTTTATTAAATACCTTTCATATAGTCAAAGATTATACAAAAAAGGGTATTTTTATATTTCAAATTTATTATTTATATTCCTTTTGCAGATTATCTTTTTTTTTTTTTTGAACTTTGAATTAGCAACTACTAAACCAAATTTAATAAATTTTTTTATTTGAATTCTATAGATTTATAGAATTCAAATAAAAAAATCTATCAAATTGGGCTTACTTTTAAAAGTTAAAAAAAAAAAATCCATCAAATTTGGTATAGTAATTGCTAAGATATTTTTTTAAAAAAATCTTTATTAAAACAAATTAAAAATCTTTTTTAAACTTTGAATAAAAATATTCTAATAACTATTAAATTTAATAACCTTTTTTTTTTGTTTAATTCTATAAATTTATAGAATTCAAATAAAAAAAAATTATCAAATTTGGTTTAATAGTTGTAAAAAAACTTTATTCAAGTTTTAAAAAAGTTTTAAATATAGTATTTACCAAAACAGAAGCTATGCTAAAATTTTTTAAAATATTTAGCAAAAATATCTTTACAACTATCAAATAAATTTAATAAACTTTTTTATATTTTAATTTTGTAAATCGGTTTTACTAAAGCACACCACTGGTGTTCAATGCCAGTGTCAGAAATTAGATTAGAACATCATCGGAAAGTAGGTCAGAAAATTATGTGTCATAATTTGGTATAATGTAACACAATCAGAAAAATTCAAAACAAACGTTTTTTTTTTGTCAAAAAAAGCTTATTTCTCAAAAGTTTGTATAAGAAACCACTTTTTTTAACTAAAAAAAAGTTTTTCTTGAGCGATTTTACTATATAACAACCTAAACCCAAACCCTAACTGAGCACTTACCCTAACCCTAATCTAACATAAACGAACTTGAAAGAATTTTGGTACTGATCACGTAGGGGTGAATTTTTGATAGCGATACTGGGGTAGATATTTAATTTCCGATACTGGCGTTGAACACCAGTAGTGTGATTTAGTAAAACTATTATAAATTTATAGAATTCAAATAAAACAAAAATTTATTAAATTTGGTTTAGTAGGGGCCATGACATATATTATAATATCATTTTATTATAGAGCTACCCTCCTCCCCCCAAATAAAACCAATTAGCCAATCAAATTGTATAATTAGTCTTATGTAAAAATTTTTTTGACCCCTCCCCCCCTAGAATATTACGTAACATCTGTCACTGCCCTAGTTATTAAAAATTTTTGCTCAAAGATTTAAAAAATTTTAAACTATTTATTAAAACAAGCTATACAAAATTTTTTTAAATTTTAAATAAAAATATTCTAGTAACTATCAAATTAAATTTGANCAGCAAATTTATACAAATATTTGGATCCCATACTGCATTTCTAGATCTCAAAATCAAGCATTATACTCCCAAGCTTCATCTTCTCTTTCTAGTACATTTTCTATATCCAACTCTTCAAAAAATATACAAGATAGTCATAATCACATCTTTGATATTTCACTACAAAAAATTGAAACTTGGTTATATAAATGGATCAAATTCTCTACACCTTCATCAGATATTCTTACATATACACAAATCTAGGTGAGCCTTGGCCACTCTGGTAGGTTTAGGCCGCAGATAAGTATTTAGGTTTACTTAGATATATGTCTGAGTTTTTATTCTTAGCATTAGATTTAAAAAAATGAAATTTCTTTCAGTATTGTAAAAAGTTTCTATTAAATTTAATAAAGATAAAAGCAAGGTCTCACCTTTAACATTTAAAAAAAAAAAAACAATATTATAACTTTATTTTTTTTTTTTTTAACCAGCGGCCCTGCTTTTATTATGGAGGTTGTAATAAAATTTACATTATTTCAGCTACGGTAAGTCATAATGCTACACTACACTTTTCCGGCTACTAACTAAAATCCTCCTTATCTAATAAAAACTCACTCGATACCGAAGTACCCAGGTGCGACCTGCCATGACAACTAGTTCTTCTCCTACAGGGACCCGCAACTCACTGCAAGTGACCTGTATTCACCGAATGGCTGCTGTTAGCCTTGTCAGGACCGCCTTTTTCTTTAAATCTTTCTCACCTAGCTTCAATAGTGGAATGATTTTACTCAAAATCCAACATAAGAAAAAAAAAGTTTAAAACGAAATCTAAAGGAAAGTATAAAAAAGGGGAGGTACTACTAAACCTAAACGAATTACCAAAAAACAAAACAAAAAAGAAAAAGAGAAACAAGATGAGAAAAACAAAGAAAAGACTAATCCTGACAGATATAAAATGAAATGTATAAAATGTAAAAATTATATAATACTGTATAGAAACTCTACTCTAGTATTATATGTTTCGGAAGAAAAGAAAACAACACAAAAAGAAAAACCACCTTGTAGCAACGTTTGTAAGAAATTTCTTCGTACGGTCCAAAACATCTCTGACACGTCATTCACTTTTTACATTGTAGCGTAATGATCCACTCGTGACGTTGACACCAAACCAGTAGGCGTTCCCAATTTGGAAGGAGTAAACACTGCCGATCTTTTGGAGGGGGTAAACCAAAATGCCCACATTGTTAAAATTTCGAAAATACCAAAGGAGCGGGAGGGAAGGACACCAAGTTGTAAAGACTTGAAAAAGTTACGCTATACAGAATATAATATTTAACCAAGCACTTTTGTATGTTTCCATATCCAAAAGCCTTGACAAAACTAACTACTACTTCTTTGCTTGGTAGTTTTCCAGACTTCTGCCAAGAGACCTCGCTTAGGTGAGTCATCTTTTTCAACTCTATTTCAGTAACGACCGCTTTTGGTTTCGTAGAAACCAAACACTCAGTGAATGGCCTTGAGCCCTAGCTGCTGAAAGTGGAGTTTTGTTGCATGTTACATATAATAACTGTATAGTTTTCGTAGGTCGGCTTTCTTGAAAAATTTGGTGCAAGGGATCGTCGGAAAGAGTTCTCTATAGTTATATTTATAATTCTATACAGTATTATAACTTTAAATAACTATATAAAATAAAAATATTTATAATTTCTTAGCAATAGATTTAAACAATGAAAATTTTTCCAGTCTTGTAAAAACTTTCCATTAAATCTAATAAAGATAAGAGCAAGGTCTCACCATTAACATTTAAAAAAAAAATATTTATAATTAATAATAATAAAATTATTTTTTAAACTATGTTTAGACAAATTTGTCTAGAATTTTTATAAATATAGGATGAGTAGCTTAGTCACATCAAATAGTGCTAAAAATTTTATTGATTATTTCTTAGGGGACTTCCAGAAATCAGCTGTTTTTTTTTACTATGAGCCCACCTCACCCCTACCCCACCCACTCCTACCCCACCCACCCCCACCTAATACCCCAATCAGCCAATCAGATTTTACGATTATTAAAAAGTTAGATATAATATTTAATAGTAAATAACTTTTGATTTACTAGGCCAATTTCAATGATTAAACTACCAAAATGATCATCTCAATGAGAGGATTCTAGCAAGCCCAAAATCATTAAAACCTAATCACTAGGAATGGTAAAGTCAGTCCAGGTACGGTCTTGGTCCTAGGACCTGTAAGTCCTATCACACGGACCTAAGGACCAGGTCCTCATATAATAAGTCCTAGAATTTATGCTCGGCCAATAGGATTAAGTTCTTGGACTTAGTTCTAATACTTTCTAACCAATTAAAATTCTTTGTTTACTATTTTATTATTAATATTTTTAATAAGTTCTAATATATTTTATATTAGGACCTATTGTGGACCTATGGACCTAGGTCCTAAAATTGGAACCAAGTCTTTAAAGACCAGGTCCCAAAACCAGGTTCTAAAGTCCTGGACTTAAGGACTTTGCCATCTCTACTAATTACTGGATCCTAAGATTAGAATAGATTTGTGTTACTATGGAAGTTTTATAATTTATTAAAAAATTATAAACCATTTATATAACACAAATTTATTCTGATCTCTGGATCCTGTGATTGGATTTTTATGATTTTGGGCTTGCTAGAATCCTCTCATTAAGCTGATCATTTTGGTAGTTAAATTATTAAAATTGGTCTAGTATATCAAAAGTTATTAACAATTAAAAATTAAATTTCAATTGTTAATAACTTTTGATCTACTGGGTCAATTTTGATGATCCAACTACCAAAATGATCAGCTCAATAAGAGGATTCTAGAAAACCAAAATTATTAAAATCTAATCACTAGATCCTAAGATCAGAATAGATTTGTGTTACTATAGAAGTTTTATAATTTATTAAAGAATTATAAACTATTTATAGAAACACAAATTTATTTCAATTTCTGGATCCTGTGATTGGATTTTTATGATTTTAGGCTTACTAGAATTCTCTCATTGAGCTGATAATTTTGGTAGTTGAATTATCGAAATTGGCCCAGTAGATCAAAAGTTATTAACAATTAAAAATTAAATTTTAAATGTTAATGACTTTTGATCTACTAAGCCAATTTCGATAATTTAACTACCAAAATGATCAGCTCAATAAGAAGATTCTAGCAAGCCCAAAATCATAAAAATCCAATCACATGATTTAGAGATCAGAATAAATTTGTATTACTATAAATAGTTTATAATTCTTTAATAAATTATAAAACTTCTATAGTAACACAAATCTATTCTGATATTAGGATTCAGTAATTAGATTTTAATGATTTTGGCTTGCTAGAATTCTTTTATTGAGGTGATCATTTTGATTATTGAATCATTGAAATTGGCCCAGTAAATCAAAAGTTATTAACAATTGAAAATTAAATTTTAATTGTTAATAACTTTTGATCTACTAGACCAATTTTGATAATTTAGCTACCAAAATGTTCAGCTCAATAAGAGGATTTTAGAAAGCCCAAAATCATAAAAATCCAATTACAGAATCCAGAAATTGGAATAAATTTGTTTACTATAAATGGTTTATAATTTTTTAATAAATTATAAAACATTTATAGTAACATATATCTATTCTAATCTTAGGATTCAGTGATTAGATTTTAATAATTTTGGCTTACTAGAATCTACTTATTAAGAGGATCATTTTAGTAGTTAAATCATTAAGTTTGATCCAGTAAATTAAAAGCTATTAATTATTAAATATTGTTAATAAATCTATAATTTTGGTCAAAAATAATTTTGTAACTTTGGCCAGAATTATAAAATTTTGGCCGGAATTATATCTGATACTTTAGCTGACCCACCCACCCTCTTGAAATCAGCTAATTTCTGGAAGCCCCCTTATAGGATTGAATCTGATTAGTTAAATTTTATATTTTTTAATTTTTTTTATATTAGTATAAAATTTTAAAATAGCTTTTTTTAAAATTAATAAATTTGTAATTATAGATTACTATAAGGGGGTATTCATAAATAATGTTATTATTTCCACATAGTAGCTTCAGACTAAATTAAAAAAATTTTAAAATTTGTATATTTATATATAAAATTTTATAAAAACTTGAATATCTTGTAATACTGTAATTCAATTTAGATAATTTTGTACTATTAGAATCTTGATATTTTTCATATAGGTCATAACTGGATTTTGGCCAATTTTGACCTAATTTGCTAAAAATAACAAAACTATATTTGTTTAAATAATTTCTGATCCAGTAATCAAAATTGAATGAACTTTTTTTGTTAGATGCATGTCACTATGAGCTTTATTTTAAAAAAAGTTCATTCATATTGGACCACTAGATGCTAAAATAATTGCCCAACCTCATTTTTTTGCTTTTCAAATTTTGGGGGTTTTTGCTAAAATGCATAATGTATGACCAGGACTCTAAAGAACTTTGATACAATTCAGATAATTCTAAAAAAGAAAATTTTGTATAGAAATTTATCAAACGTTGCATTTTTATATAGCAAATTTTCAAATTTTGCTTTATTTTATACATCTATTTGGCTAAAATACTGCTAAAATTATACAAACTCAGATCTAAGTTGTATCAAAATTCTTTGGGTCCTGTATAACCTCTGTACTATATGCCTGAGATTCTGTACTATTCGATTTATCTTAATAAGACAAATCTAATTGATACCAAATTTATTCTATTTAGATTAATAGATCAAAAGTTATTTACAAAAACCTATTAGTTTTATAATAATTTTATAAAAAAAGATATAATTAATACCGTATGTGTCCAAAATTAAGCTACCTTTTTTGGCCAAAAAATTACATGAAAAATCATAAAGTAGCTTATTTTCGAAATATAGCATTTTTTGAAAAAATTGAAAAACGTACCCAGGTGCGACCTGCTATTCTGATTTTTCATCTCCTTCGGGGTTCTTAACTTGCTAAGGACTTGTTTCTCGAGTTTACTGATAGGCTATCGAATGCCGTGTTAGGATTGCCTACTGTTTTTATGAAATGGCTTCATTCAGGAGGACCAGGCCGGTTTTACATTTTCTCCTATCCATGCCTTCACATTGTTCTCAAAGAGCTTTTTCAATTTTACGTCAGGCTTTGATTTTCCTTTTCTCTTATCTTTCCTTTCCTCCAAATGCTTTACTGAGTATTCTTCTTTTTCCATTTTTGAAGTGCTTGAATTTACATTCTCTTTATTTGGTCTGATTTTATTTTTCTTCGTTTTCTTTTTTCCTGACGTTTTTCTTCTCTTATCAGACCTTTTTATACTGTGGTCTTTTTCCCAATTTGCGACTAGATCGCATCTCTGGCTCCATATCCTCTTGCAAAAAATCTCACTAAAACTGTCAAGTAGCGTACCCACTAACTTTGTCTTCTTTTTGCCATTTTGAACGAGATTTTTCACTCTTTCTTTTCTCTCTGTTGACAGAAGACCCCTTATTAATTCTTCTCTCGCTTCGAATTTTTCTCTCTGATTTGTATCGAAAACTTCATCTCTTATTGATTCTCTGACTTCTTCTAAATTGTTCGTATCGTCGAAGGCCTCTTTTCATATTGCCTCGCTAACTTCTTTTTCTGTTCCATTCCAAGATGTTTGATACTTTTAACAGGTCGCTAGATGATCTTGAGTTTCTTCCTCGGCTCCGCATGCGATATATATGCTAGATTCATACAAGTCTGGGTTCCTTTTGTTGAGTTTATTCATAGTTGGTAAGGCTTTATTTAGACACTTGACCCGAAATATCCAATCTCTGTTTTTTCCTTTATCTGTACAATTACCCTCCTTAAAATTCCCTATGTCTTTCCAAGTTTCTTTCCAAACTATTTTATTTCTTCACTTCTCTTTTTCTATCCACCGCTTACTGCTTCTCAAGTTTGCCCATTCTATATCTACTATTGCTAAAGCTATTCTATTCACACTATTTCTAATCTCATTATCTATTCTCAAATTTTTTCATCTAAGTACAGTGATCGGAAGTAAATCACCGGAAATTTCCAGATCTACCGGGAATTTCATATACGTATGATAATCTTTTTTTTAACGTACATACGTCTTTTTTCACTTGTGTTTTTTTTTTAACACACAATTTTAATTGTTTTTGATGATAAAAAAACCCTCCCGCCAAGAATTAAGCCTAGAACAACGAAGCCGTATTGCCGGCGCTTACCTGTGTGGTGTTAAACCACTTGACATTGCAAAAGTTTTTGATCTCCCGAAATCAACGGTGTATGACACTGTTAAGCGATATGAAGAGACAGGCTCAGAGCATCCGAACAAACGCCCTGGTCGCCCCGAAGCTCTCTCTGCGCGTGACAAACGCTCTTTAGTTCGTATTACAAAAAAAAATCGGAAGGAACCCTTGGCTGTCATCACTAACGAATTCAACGTCCAACATGATACGACGCTTACCACCAAAACTATTCGAAAGTACCTCCACAATTTAGGTTGGAGAAACTGTGTCGCCTGTCGAAAACCTCTTTTAGACAAAAGAAAAGCACTGGAGCGAAAAAAATGGTGCCGTGAACATTTAAAATGGGTAAATGAATGGCAAATGGTTGTTTTTACGGACGAGTCAAGGTTTTGTCTTCACAAAGCAGATGGTCGTGAAAGAACTTGGCGTCGAGTTAATGAAAAATATCATAAAGATTGTATAAATACGACTATGAAGTTTGGTGGTGGTTCTGTAATGTTTTGGGGCTGTTTTTGTTGGTGGGGCGTTGGACCGTTAGTAAGAATTAAGGGTAATATGAATTCGGATAGTTATGTTGATATTCTTGCAAAATATTTTATTCCTTGGGCAAATTCTTTAATGGAAAAACATCATGGTGAAATAAATTTAATTTTTCAACAAGATTTGGCTTCTATTCATACATCTACATATTCAGAATGGTGGATGAATTCGCATAATTTTAATATATTAAATTGGGCACCGTATAGCCCTGATCTTAACCCGATTGAAAATCTTTGGGAACGTCTTGATTCTGCAGTTCGTAACAGAAAACCCATGCCTACAAAGTTAGAAGAATTAGTTAAAATTATAGAAGAGGAATGGTATAACTTATCAATTGAATATATTCGTTCACTTATCTGTAGTATGCCAAATCGAGTAAAGACAATATATAAAGCCCGAGGATGGTACTGTAAATATTAAATAACCCAGGGTTTTTTTTTTTTAGGAATGTAAATATAAATATTTTATTTTATTTTATATAATTATTTTGTAATTATATAAAATATAATAAAATAAAAATCGTACGTAAAATTTGGCCTCTTATGTGTTACCTATAAAATTTCCGGTGATTTACTTCCGATCACTGTATTGCCTTTGTAAATCTTTCCTATAGATCTTTAAACTCTAACGTTGAACCTTCTCTTGCTCCCTTCTTTGCTAAGCCGTCTGCTGTGTCATTCTCTAAAATATTACTATGTCCCTTAACTTTCTTGAGCCACAATTCCAAGTTTTTCAGGCTTTTAATCTTCTGAATACTTAGCAGCATGTTTCTGTTCTTGATCTTAAAGCATTCTCTTAATTTGCTTACGTCGCTGCTTTTTTTTATTGCTTGGATGGCTGCTGCACTATCTGTTACCACAGTAACCTTCGTGTTTTCTAGTGCAGCTAATAAAGCAGATCATATAGCCCCTAGTTCAGCTCTTGTTGCAGAGGGCCAGTTTGTGAAACCACAAAAGAAGTTCACTTTTGTTTCTTTCTTCTTTGAGTTGTTTCCTATTGCTATCCATCCTCCTCCCATTTTAGCCTTTTCCTGGTTACATTCTGGGTTAATCCAAGAGCCGTCCGTAAAGAAAGTTACTTCTTTAACGTCCTTTAGAATTTCTGCTTTTTCTTTAGCTTCTTTTTGACTTTCTCTCCTTCTATGCTACCCTTGATTACTTCTTCTTCTATTCTTTGTATCCTTATAGGGTTGCAAACCATTTCTTGGTTCGCTTCGTCATCTGCCAGATCTTCGTTTTTAAATACCAATATACACTTCGGTATCTCTAATTTCCAATATTTCTCCCTGGGGTCTTCTACCTTTTCCAAAAGGTTTCTTCTAATGGCTCGTCTTGTGTTCTTGAAACCCTGTCTGTATCTGTATGGCACCAAACCTTGTCCTCTATTACATTCTGTATATCTTTCTATAATTACACCTTTTTCTTGTGAGTCTTGTTTTTTTGTCCAGTACTCTATTTCGTATATCTTTGACAGATACAGGATGTAGGTGAGATTTTTCGGGTCACGTGAAAACCCGGCCTCCGATCACTTTCTGATTAAGATTGGGCAAATCCCCTTCTCAGTTACACAGATTATATATATACAACCCCTTTTTTTGTTTATATCTTTTAATTTTTTTTTGTGCTATCAAAACTTTACTGCTTCTTTTCCCTCTTTTCGTCACTGGAGTCGTCGTTTACTGGTGCTTCTTTGCATCGCTAACGCCATTGTCGTTTACTAGTGCCTCTTTTCGTCGCTGGTGCCATTGTCGTTTACTAGTGCCTCTTTTCATCGCCCATCCTGGTGCCTTTTTTCATATACTTCTTTGGCCCTAGTGTAAATTCAAAAATCAAAACCTACAAAAAAAAAAGTTAGTTCAAGAAGAGAAAAAAAGAAAGAATATAATGTAAGAAAAATACTTGTCTTCTTAAACTCGGCTTCTGTCTTATTGTTTACGTTTTGTCGTACTGATTTATTTCTGTATTTGTTATATGGGTTAGATCACAGGATTAGTATAAGAAGTACTTGCATGGTTTAGGGTTAGGGTTAGGGTTAGGATTAGGGTTAGGATTAGTGTAGTATTAGTATAGAAATGGTTTTATTAGTATAGAAATGGTTTATGTAAAGAATTATGTACAATAAAATAATTTAATTGGTGATCCGCAAGTCAACCAGAGAGTGGTCATAGTGAAACGTGACGCAGATTACTTATAAAAATTAGAGTTTTGCGAATGTGGAGTGCACACATCTAAAACTTTTTTATACTAAGTTAATCACTCTTCAGACTTAAGAGACTTTTGTAGAGCTCGTCAAGACGCATCTAATGGTGGGTAGAGCGTCAAAATCGGCCTGGTGGGTGCTGAGATATCTTTAAAAAACGTTTCTTTTACTATGTAAATTTCTTT
>QKWP01001325.1:73959-111578 GCA_003550325.1 Gigaspora rosea | reverse complement strand
TCAATTCACAAAGTTCAACATTGTTTTTTTTATTTTTATTTGTTTTTTAGTTATAATATTAACTTGTTAGCTTTTATTTTCAAATTTTATAGACTCTTCTTAAAGTCATGATGGTTCTTAAAAGATATTTAACACAATAGAAGTTATTTAATATATACAATAGTATAATTTTATTAATTACGCGGGGTTTTAAGAAAAACTATTAAGGGATGTGTAACTTGTGATCAAAACCTTTTAAATAAAGTTTTTAAAACTGTAAAATTGCTATTAGTGCGTGAATTAATAATTGGATTCTTTTACAACGTGGGTTATTTTATTTCGAAGAAAATTTTAATATATGAATAAAGCCCATTGGTTGTTTAACGATTATCTATCTGTTTTGACAAAAATGATATCACGTGTTAAAAAAGCTAGTTTATTATTGGTTAACTACCTTACAATAATCCCCATGTTTTTCCGAAAAATGAGAAAGTCCCCCATGCTATAAAAATAGCGGATACCGTTATTACGATTATCACCGGTTATACAAGATAAGTATAAAATTATTTTTTTTACCTTTTGATTTTTTTTTACTAACACTACTAACACTATCTTCTACTGTATCATCCTCTATATCGTCCTCGTAGTCAGGCTCTGTTTCCGCTCCCTCCTCGTCCTCACCTTTCCCTATTGCTGCATTCTGGTAATCTGTTTCGCGTCAACCAAGATGTTTAATTCCTCATTTTCCGTTTCATTGTAGTTTTGGGTTTCGTCTCTATCGTCTACTATTGCTCCGCTGTCTTGACTTTGATGTTATACTTAAACTCTTTGTAGATTTTTTTAGTTCTAGTTGTTTCCTGCTCGGTGTCATCCATTTCGGCGTTCTTTCATTACTCATACGGCATCTGGCATTTTTTCGTTGCTGGTGTCGAGTCTCTTTCGTCGTTGCCCAGTCTTGGAGCATACAGTTATGTATTCATTTTTTTTTTACTTTCAGTATCGTGTTCGTGCTATACTAATCTCAAGGTAGGCGGCTATTGTGTCTTACATTACTGGATATGCTCGTCATTGGTGTCGAATTTGCTGAATTTAGAGAGTAACATTATGTCTAATGTTCATGGTTGGTGTAGTGGTGTCTTTACGGTGTTTGTGCAGTAGTGTTTATGTGGTATTTGTGTGGTGTCTTTATAGTGTTTGTATAGTGTTTCTAAGGCGTTTTTGTAATATTTCTTGTAATATGTTTTGTAGTTTTTTTTTTTTAATAAAAATATATTATTTTTTTTTTAATAAAAATATTTTATTTTTTTTATTTTTGTGAAATTTATAATTGATTAATATTATGTATTTGTAATAAATTACATTATTAAAATATTTGAATATTTGAATATATTTTTTTAATATATGAAAATTTAGCTAGCATTTATTATTTAGGCGAGCATATAGTAATTTACTATTATTCGTTTTTTGTTATTTTTTACAGATTACAGTCAACCCTCCATAAATGCAACTCCCATAAATGCAATACCTCTCTAAATGCACGTTTTTTTCTTGACTCTAAAATGTTATTAGTCCTAAATGCACGTTCTATATTCTGTAAATGCACGATTTTTTTGAAAATATTTATATATATGCTCCCTCCATAAATGCAAGTCATGTAATTAATGACCAATCAGATTTCAGATATAAAAATGATACAAATACAAATTATATAATATTTAATAATTTATAAATAAAATTGGTTAACTAATATAAATTGCTACATAAACCATCTTTTTTATAGAAGCCTCTTTTAGTAAACCCAGTTCTGCTACTTGAATTTAATAAAAAATAAAAAGTATAAAGCCCTAAGTCAATATACGGACATGTATTATAATTCTTTTTAGAGTTGTTTGATTTTAATCATTCAATCTACAACAGACCTCCCATCTCCGTACAGCAAATTCGAATCTGTTGGCCATAGCAAACTGGGTTCAAGTAATTGACAAGCAGGATACAGGACAAAAGAGGTGTGTTAGTACTTTATTATTTAATGTAGGCATTAGAACTAACTCAATCGTCTATAGTATCTAATTAGCACTTACCGGTATTTCCCAGCGGGTTTGAATTAATTTTATACAAGTATAAAAAATTTTTTTATAATTATTATTATTTAAAAGATATATGTTCGTATTAAGATATCGATGATTTGTTTTAAAAGCTTCGAACATCACAATGGTAACTTGTTTGATTTTTTTTTTATTTTTTATTCGATTTTCGACTAATTAAAAATTTTCTTTTTAATTTATTATATAGACTATATCAATTACCGATTTGTGGATAGTAATATGATATTAAATAGCTTAAATCATTATGTATAACACTGTATAATTACTGCTAAATTAACGCGGCTAAGTTTTTTTTTTTGATTTTTATAACTCTTTTCGGAGACACTCAGTGGCGTACTTTATTAAATAAGATATTCGTTCTTTACCAGAAAACAAAAAAAAAACAGGGTTTATTTAAATATCTATATACGCTTTCTATTCGTTGCAGGTAGTATTTCATCAGGAAATTTTGAAACCCAATTGGGAATCGATTAAAATCTAATAATTTCAATCGATAATCATCACTTCTATCAATTAAGTGCAATAAAGGTATAATCAATAAAATTGAGGCTAATTGATCATAACTGATTAATTTAAATCAATTGTAATCAGTTGTCATATACATCAATTTTGATTATCAACATCCCTGGCGATGGCAGTTGGTTAAAATCAGCTTGTAATCGATTATAATCAGGTATCAAAATTTCCTGATATTTTAAAAAAAACTGCCAGGCATTTACATGAGGCATAATAAAAAGAAAATTATCTAATTAATAATTTTCGTGAGAAAAAAATTACTGCTTTCAATGCGATTTAAAAAAACTACCTTCTCGCGTACCTGAAATTAAAAAATATAGTAATTAATTATAGCTACGACTAAAATCAGTTGACACCTATAATAACATTAAAAAAGCTTTAAATTACCTTCCAAATCCGTATTGTCAATAATATGAAATTTAATTACTTCCAAATTGGCAATTCGGTTGATCTCGTATTTCGCTTTAATAATAGATTTTAAAATAATTAGTATATAATTACCAAAATTTATAAAAACTTAATAATAGAATTGAAGTACACGTATCTTTAAATGATGTCTTCGAAAAACAAAGTCACCCTTACTAATAAACAAAGAAGAGAAATTATCGAATTTAAAAATCAAAACCCTAATACTAGCCATGTTGAACTCGTTCAATGGGTTAAAAAAGAATATAACCTTGAAGTCCACCCAAGCACAATCAGTCGCATAATCAAAAATAAGGAAGATATTGGAGAGAACCCTATGAAAAAGAGACAAAAAAATGTTCAATTCCCGAATCTTGAAAATGCATTGCACGAATGGGTCCTTCGAAGCCAAGAAAATATACCAATTACTGATGCAATTTTAGTAGAAAAAGCGAAGGGCTTTGCTAAAATATTGAACATACCTGATAGTAGTCTCAAGTTCTCAAACAGCTAGTTAGCTAAGTTCAAAAAACGAAATAATATAATGCATATAACGAAACATGGAGAAGAAGCCTCTGCAAATCGTATGGCCGTTGCCCTTGCTATCCCTCAATTAAGAGAATTGTTAGAAGGATATGAGTTAAAGGATATATATAATATGGATGAAACGGTGTTATTCTATCAGTATAAATAAACTACATTATTCTTATTTATAACTTACTTTTTAAACTTATTTTTTTTCTTTTTTTTCTTTTTTTTGAGTCTCGAACCCGATTCCACGTTGGCAGCTAGAAGTCTCAAGGGGAAAAAAAAAATAAAGAGCGTTTAACTATAGCTCTTTGTGCCAATGCAGATGGATCACACAGAATGAAACCTCTTGTTATTGGGAAATATCCTAACTCTCGCTGCTTTAACGGAATAAATTGCAAGAATCTCAATGCTACATACGAATCAAGTGGCAAAGCGTGGATGACGACAGTGATGTTTCAAAAATGGCTTAAATCATTTGATCGAATGATGGCTGGTCGCAACACAATCCTTTTACTAGACAACGCAACAAGCCATTCTGTTAGTCAATTAAACCTCCATAATACGGTTGTTCATTTTCTTTCTAAAAATACAACATCACTCATACAACCGATGGACGCTGATATAATTATGTCCTTTAAACGCCACTATCGAAGTCATTTTGTGAAATGGTTGCTTGAAAAATATGAATCTGAAGAAGATGATGAGAAGCTCAATATTCTTGGTGCCATCCAGTTTGTTGTACATGTATGGAATGAAGTATCACCAACAACAATATATAATTGCTTTTACCATACAAGGATCCTTCCAAATTGTACCGAAGAAATTGCTATTGCTGTAGTTGTTGAAAATGAGAATGCATTAATACATGAGCTAGATGAAGATATTGGAGCACTTTGTCTCCGAAATAGAATGAATGTATTAGAATATATTAATTATACAGGTGAAGAGTATATAGAGAAAATGTTGAATGACCAAGAAATAGTAAATTTAATTACCCACCAGGAGCCTGAAGTTATTGAAAATAATGGAAGTGACGATGAGAAAGATGATAGCACTGAAATGCGAATTATCACCCACTAAGAAGCTTTAAACGCTTTAGATCTACTAGACCAATATTTTTTACAGCAAGAATTAAATGAAGTGGCCTGTTTAGAACATGATGTTGTCTTGTCAAAATTGCGTAAATCAGCAAGAAAGTTTCAAAACGATTCTCATAAACAAGTTACCATCGATTCTTTTTGGTCTGCAGACAGTTTCTCAGATGATCTTTACTGGAATGAGGATACCTAATGAAATAAAAGGTACTGTGTTAATAAATGAGTCTAGTATTTTGCTCAAATAAAATAAAAAAATACTTATATTATTAGGTTACCGGGTTGGTTTATTTAAAGATGCTTAAAAATTTTTTTCGATTGTTAAACATATCTGATATATATATTACATATTATATTATTACGTATTAAATAAATATTTTATGATTTTTATGCAAAAGTAGTTACACAAGCTAGTATGGTATGTTCAAAATTGTATAGTACGGAATACGGGTTTTCGCACTCATATATATTTATACAAATTATAGCATATCAAAAGATGATCAAATCAGTCTTTTTTAAAATCTGTACAGATTTTAAAAATTCGAGTGTAATAATTCGTGAAAATACTAATCGATACCATACTGTAATTTCCCATACTATACAATTCTGGTCATCCGATCTGTTGTAGTATTTCGTATTTATTTAACATTAAAAAAAGCGGGTAATAATTATTTATCCAATTATTTAAGTGAAAAAGCCCCTTATCGCCAAGCCCAAAACGAGGAAAAAATATTACAGAAATTTCCTATAAAAGTTTACAGAAGCATAATATTCTATAGATAGTTAGATAGTGATAATGATAGTACATATCCAGTAAGTTTTGATAAGGGCAGTGTCATTAATCACCTGATTATTTTTTATCAGAGGCCTACCCCCTCCCACTTTCTCAATATATAAATAGTCAGGTTCTTATATATAATTTCAACTTTTTTTATCCCCCTCCCCCCCTAAAAATCACCTGATTTTTGTTACTCCCCTAACAGTTTATCAAAATTATAGAAGTTATCGAAATTATAATTTTTATTGTTGTATGTGTATAATAAAAAAACGTTTAAAACTGTTTACTACATAGTTTTTATACATATACCTGTAATTTGTAAATATCGTATAGTATCAGGTCATGTGACCATACCCATTCTTTGATTTTATTGGTCATTCCCTAAATGCACACCCTCCCTAAATGCACGCCCAGGTGCCTGTCCGTATAATGTGCATTTATGGAGGGTTGACTGTATTGAAAATTTCTTCAACAATCACTAGCAGGGTCGCAGATTTGCATTAATTTTTAATAATTGTTTTTTTTTAGAAATTTGCACAGAGATTTGCACAGATTTTTATTAATTACAGTTTTAAAAAATTTGCACAATATTTATTTACCCGATGCTAGATGTTATAATTTAGTTTTTAGCAAATTACTATAAAATTTATATATAATAATCCAACTTTTAGCAAATTTACTTGATTTTAGGGGTAGCAAAAACGTCTAAATTCATGCAGATCAGTTATGACCTATATGAGAAATGTTCGGGGTCCTGCCCAGTGGATCGTGAGATATGAACATTTTTGTCTTCACGATTATATGTTTACTTTTTTGTTTACACCATATAGTCGCAAAGACAAAAATGCTCATATCTCGTGATCCACTGGGTCGATTTTAATGATTTAACTGCCATTATGACCGGAATTTTCTCCTCTACAATTTTTATTTATTTTAAAAGAGATGTTTACTTAGTAGAAAATCGGTTTGTCCTTTGGGAAACTCCAGATTCTGAAAAAGGCAAAAAACATTAGTAAATTTCCCCACGATTTACTATGTTATTTCACTAGTTCTTAGGTAGATCACGAATTAATAGTAAATAACTTTTGATCTACTGGTCCAATTTGGATGATTTAACTACCAAAATGATCCTCTCAAAGAGAGGATTCTAACAAGCCCAAAATCACAAAAATCTAATTACACGATCATAAGATCGATATAGATTTGCATATTTTTTTTTTATACTTTGGCTGCCTTGCCGTGATCTTTATTAATTGTTTTCATATTATATTGTATACATAAAATGAGGATACAACTAGCCACACGTGCACTTTTGGTGCCTAATTTAAATAGCCTGCCCGAAGGTTCTATACTAGTTGCCATATCTACAACCCAACTACAGAAGTTGTCTATTTAAACCCTCTGGTCTCCGTATATGCCGCATTACTACTTCTTAATAGGCCCGAACTCACTCCATTACCTCTAGGATAATCAAGTGCGACCAGCCGCACTAGCCTCACCCAGGACAAACCAAGGTTCGTCTAGACCAGTCCAACAACTGGTTAGTATACCATGAACAACCACGACCCATTTCATAGTCATTCCTGGATTTTCAGTACCGACGCATCTGCATTATACCGACACTCACAGTCCGGTTTAACTCCGAACCGCTAAGCACATCCCTTGCCCTTATAAGGTTTGTTCGGGTCCCGGCACCGACCTTATTTATGGTAGCACCATCGAAGATCCTACTCTACCTCCTTATTTGGGACTTCCCAAATGGGTTTCCGTTTTTCTGGTTCCTTGGATTCTTCAGTGTAACAATAACACCATTGCGCCTGAAAGCTCCTATTCAAGATGGTGGAACCAAGGTTACAGGTTTCTCACCCAACCGATCTGATCTACAGTTACCATAACACAGGCCTAATTTTCATTATCATTGTCAGTGGGATTTGAACTTTCGACCTGCCACTTGGGGGTGACAACCTGGCCACTTCTCTAAGTCGCCACACCCTGATTTGCATATTATTACTATATAGTATTTATTTAATAAATACTATATAGTAATAATATGCAAATCTATATCGATCTTATGATCCTGTAATTAGATTTTTGTGATTTTGGGCTTGTTAGAATCCTCTCTTTGAGAGGATCATTTTGGTAGTTAAATCATCCAAATTGGGCCAGTGGATCAAAAGTTATTAACTATTAAAGTTTATAAATATTTTTAATAATAATTTAATATATACAAAATTTGATTGGCTATTAAACCAGTTAGGTAGAGGGGAGGGGGGTAGAGGGTATAGTAAATGGAAATTAGGTAATTTCTGGCGTCCCCCTAAGTCAGTTAGGTCAATTTGGTCCATTTTATGACAAAAAAATAAGAAGAAAAAATCTAACTACAGAGTGAAAAAATAAAAAAATTCTATACCAAAATCTAAAGTATGGCATATCTCTACACAATTGGTACTATTTGTTACTATTGGCCAGGAGATATTAGACATACCAGGTTTAAGCTACTTGGATAGTAAATGATAATTAGATAAGTCAGATGAGCTTAGATAGATATTGGTTTGTAAAAACATGAATATTAAATAGTTTTGGAATAAAAGATAAGGTAGGTTTATAATAAATAAAAAAGAAAAATATATAATAATGAATAATATAATCAAATAATAAATTAATATATCACAATGAAATAATAAATCAAATAAACAATTGTTAAACTCATATACAATAATCATTCAGTATAATATATTAATAAATAAATTAATTATACAATAATTAGCAGATATGATATATATAAAAAGATCATTATTATAAAGGAAAAATTCACTCAGACATTGTCTAAAGATACAAAAGGGCGAATATATTGTTCTTTTATATATATTAGTTAGCTACGATTTTCCTTCCGGGTCATTATCCTTCCATCATTACTGATACATATTTCCTTCAAGTCTTTACCCAATTCAAGACTCATACTCGAAACATTAATTTAGTAATCTGCTTTTTTTACTCTTTATTGGGCTAGCAGATTTGTGATAATATTTAAAGGCTTCATGCACTTAGTATTGTTCAAGCATGAATCTAATTTATTTTCACGTGTTCACAAATAATTTAGTATAGAAATCGGGTATAGTAATCATATTATAGAAGGACATATATGGAAATTGGGATATCTATAGATAGTAATAAGAAAAGATCTATATATGGTAATAATGTAAAGTGAGTATAGGTATTATATTTTAGAAAGTGATAATTGATTATAATTATGGGATGATTTAAAGTTTAATAAGAGCAACTTAAGGTGATCGAATTGTGATTATGCAGAGATGGAAGAACAGGAGTAATGATCATAAGAAAGATTTTATGTACAGAAAATTTTTAAAAGTATAACACTGTATGTTTTTAGATGATAGTTTATTTTTGGGTTATTTACTATTTTAAGTAACTTAAAGCACAACAAAGGGGTGCTTATTTTCAAATACAAAACTCTAACAAGTAAAATTTATAACAATAAATAAATATGCTGTAAACAATAAATAAATATGTTGTAAACAATAAATAAGTATGCACAAAAAATTAGAGATAGCTTATAAAATGATTGTTGGTCAATTGATTATAATTACTACATAGTAAAGCTTGTTTAAAAGATCAAAATATCTTTTTATTATTTGACTTTTAGTTTTAATACTCAATAGCTTTTTTTTTAAAAAAAACTAATAAANTTTAAAAGATCAAAATATCTTTTTATTATTTGACTTTTAGTTTTAATACTCAATAGCTTTTTTTTTAAAAAAAACTAATAAACGTAAAAATTAAAAATCAAATAATAAAAAGCTTCCTAATTTATATGAAATTTCAAAATATATATTTTGATCTTCTAAGTAAATTTATTTAAGCAACTTTAATCGATTTGCATCAGCAAAAATATATATGCGTAAACTTGCGCAAGTTTTTACGGTATGTAAGAAAATCGTAAACTTATGTAAAATTTAGCATAATACTACATAAGTCTTACGATGTATAAGAAAATCATAAATTTACGTAAAAATTTTATGTAAATTTACGATTTTCTTATGCACTGTAAAACTTGTATAGTTTTACACTAAACCTTTTATGTAAGTTTACGATTTTCTTATATATTGTAAAAAACTTGCGAAAGTTTACGCTAAATTTTTTACAATTTTTTTATGAACTATAAGAAATCGTAAATTTACACTAAATTTCTTACATAAATATTCGAACCCTTTCGAAATATTTTAGGACCAGAAAGCAAGCTGGATCAATAGATCTGTAACCTGGATCGTGCATTGGACTAATTTTTCGAAATAGTTTGAAATAGTTTGATGAAGTTCAAATTCTGTACTACAAGATCAGATTAGATCTTTTGTTTATAATTAGATCTTCTATTTTGTTTTTTTTCACTTTTTTGTTTTTTATTTTTTGTTTTCGTTTGTTTTTTTTGGTTTCGTTTGTTTTTTTTATTTTTTTTTATTTATTTTTTTTAATTTTTTTATTTTATTTTTATATTTTGGCACTTTACAAAAAAAACAACCAACTTTTCGAAACCTTGCGCATGCCAACTACGACTTCCAACACTTTAAGAACGCACCCCCAGCAATTTCTAAATTTTAAAGAATACTTCTTTAGAGAAATAGTGCAAGTTTTCGCAAGCGTTCGCAAGTTTTTGCAAGTTTTTGCAAGTTCTTGCAAGGCTTCGCTTCATTTATTTTTTCGTTTTATAGTTTTTGTTTTTGTTTTTTTGGTTTATTTAAAATTTTTTTATTAATTTATTTTATTTCGGCACTTTGCGAGAAAAACAACAACTTTTCAAAACCTTGCGCATGCCAACTACTACTTCTGACACTTTCAAAAACGATAGAAAACAAAGAAGCGAAGATAATAGCTAACTGTGGGGTGAGCGAAAATAAGTGTATAGGGCTAGTTTTTTGTATATAGTAATAGAATTAGATGCGACGAAGTGCGAAAGTAGTTTAAAATATTTGTAATAATGTAAAAATAATACGTAATATATAATAAAGTATGTAATATTAATTAAAAATATATATTTAATAAATATAAAATATAATATATAATAATAATAATAAATAAAAAAATAAAAATTTTATAATAAATTGTGAAACCGTGCGAAATATTGCGAAACTCTGTAAAAAAGCATAATTATGTGAATATGTAAGGTAAAAGGGTGTAATTTGGCGAATTTTAATATCTCCTTATCTAATGATCAGAATCGAATAATTTTTATACCTTTCGATTCGTCTCAATAAGACAAATCGAATAGTACCAAGCTTGCCTGGTTCTGATCACTGGGTCACAAGATATTTTCGATTCTTTGTCACGTTTACACTTCGTCAAAATACTCCCAAAGATCATTTTTGTGCAACATATAATCGATGATATTTTGTGATCCAGTGATCAGAATTAGATAAACTTTATATTATTTGATTCATCTCATTGAGACGAATTGAATGGTATAAAAATTATTCAATTCTTATCATTGAATCACACAAGATACCATAAATTCGCCAAATTACCCCTACCTCTCTAAAATTAAGCTTTTTGATACAATTTATAATCCATTTAATGTCATGTTAAGACAAGATGTTATATGACTAATTTTTTATAAAATAATTCTAAATAATATATAAAGGTTAATACAAAAAATAAAAACTTTTTTAATATTAAAATAAAAAAGTTTTTATATTAGTTATGTTAACTTCGCCAAATTACCCCTTTTTACCTTATATCATTTATTTATTTTTTAAACATTTTGAAAATTTGCAAAAATTTGCAAAATGTTGCGAAACAATGTGAAAACATCACAAAATATGTGAAAATATTACCCTTGCGATCCTGCAACCCCCAAAGGGTCATTTTTTTTATTTCGCATTGTATTATAAAATTTTCAAAATATTATGGCAATAACTTACGTAAGATTATGTATATATACATCAGCAAAAATATATATGCGTAAACTTGCGCAAGTTTTTATGGTATGTAAGAAAATCGTAAACTTACGTAAAATTTAGCGTAATACTACGTAAGTCTTACGATGTGTAAGAAAATCGTAAATTTACGTAAAAATTTTATGTAAATTTACGATTTTCTTATGCACTGTAAAACTTGCATAGTTTTACACTAAACCTTTTATGTAAGTTTACGATTTTCTTATATATTGTAAAAACTTGCGAAAGTTTACGCTAAATTTTTTACAATTTTTTTATGAACTGTAAGAAATCGTAAATTTACACTAAATTTCTTACATAAATATTCGAACCCTTTCGAAATATTTTAGGACCAGAAAACAAGCTGGATCAATAGATCTGTAACCTGGATCGCGCATTGGACTAATTTTTCGAAATAGTTCGAAATAGTTTGATGAAGTTCAAATTCTGTACTACAAGATCAGATTAGATCTTTTGTTTATAATTAGATCTTCTATTTTTTTTTTTTTCACTTTTTTGTTTTTCATTTTTTGTTTTTGTTTGTTTTTTTTGTTTTTGTTTGTTTTTTTTTATTTTTTTTTATTTATTTTTTTTTAATTTTTTTAATTTATTTTTATTTTGGCACTTTACAAGAAAGACAACCAACTTTTTGAAACCTTGCGCATACCAACTACGACTTCTAACACTTTTAAGAATGCACCCCCAGCAATTTCTAAATTTTAAAGAACACTTCTTTAGAGAAATGGCGCAAGTTTTCGCAAGTGTTCGCAAGTTTTTGCAAGTTTTTGCAAGTTTTTGCAAGTTCTTGCAAGGTTTCGTTTCATTTATTTTTTCATTTCGTGCTTTTTGTTTTTGTTTTTTTGGTTTATTTTTAAAATTTTTTTATTAATTTATTTTATTTCGACACTTTGCGAGAAAAACAACAACTTTTCGAAACCTTGCGCATGCCAACTACGACTTCCAACACCTTCAAGAACACATCCCAGCAATTTTTAAATTTTCAAGAACGCTTCTTTAGAGAAATGTGCGCAAGTTTTTGCAAGTTTTTGCTAGTTTTTGCAAGTTCTTGCAAGGTTTCGCTTTATTTGTTTTGTTTTGTGTTTTTTGTTTTTGTTTTTTTTGGTTTATTTTTAAATTTTTTTATTAATTTATTTTATTTCGGCACTTTGTGAGAAAAACAACAACTTTTCGAAACTTTGCGCATGCCAACTATAACTTCTGACACTTTCAAAAACGATAGAAAACAAAGAAGCAAAGATAATAGCTAATGCGAAATGAGCGAAAAAAGTGTATAGGGCTAGTTTTTTGTATATAGTAATAGAATTAGATTCGACAAAGTGCGAAAGTAGTTTAAAATATTTGTAATAATGTAAAAATAATACGTAATATATAATAAAGTATGTAATATTAATTAAAAATATATATTTAATAAATGTAAAATATAAAGATTTTATAATAATTTGCGAAACTGTGCGAAATATTGCGAAATTCTATAAAAAAGCATGATTATGTGAATATGTACATCAGCAAATTTATAATAGCGTAATCTTACGTAAGATCTTACGAACCGTAATATAAGCAAAATATTACGTAATATATTTCGAAATATTTCGAAATATCAATTTTTGAAATATTATGAAAGTAATTTCAAAATATTTTGAAATATATTACGAAATATTTCGATCCCTTTCAAAATATTTTAGGACTAGGAAACCAAGCTGGATCAGTAGATCTGTAACCTGGATCACGCATTAGACTGATTTTTCGAAATAGTTCAAAATAGTTCGATGATGTTCAAATTCTGTACTACAAGATCAGATTAGATCTTTTGTTTATAATTAAATCTTCTATTTTGTTTTTTCGCTTTTTATTTTCGTTCTTTTCATTCCTTTTCATTTCATTTTTTGTTTTTGTTTGTTTTTTTCAATTTTTTTTATTTATTTATTTTTTAATTTTTTATTTTATTTTTATTTTGGCACTTTACAAGAAAAACAAATACTTTTCGAAACCTTGCGCATGCCAACTACAACTTCCGACACATTCAAGAACACACTCCAGCAATTTCTAAATTTTCAAGAACACTTTTTTGGAGAAATGGTCACAAGTTTTCGCAAGTTTTCGCAAGTCTTCGCAAGTTTTTGCAAGTTTCGCTTCATTTATTTTTTCGTTTCGTGTTTTTTGTTTTTGTTTTTTTTGTTTATTTTTAAATTTTTTTATTAATTTATTTTATTTTGGCACTTTGCGAAAAAAACAACAACTTTTCGAAACTTTGCGCATGCCAACTACGACTTTCAACACTTCCAAGAACACATACCAGCAATTTCTAAATTTTCAAGAACGTTTCTTTAGAGAAATGGGCGCAAGTTTTCGCAAGTCTTGCAAGGCTTCGTTTCATTTATTTTTTCGTTTCGTGTTTTTGTTTTTGTTTTTTTGTTTATTTTTAAAATTTTTTTATTAATTTATTTTATTTCGGCACTTTGCGAGAAAACAAAACTTTTCAAACTGTTGCGCATGCCAACTACAACTTCTGACACTTTCAAAAACACACACCCAGCAATTTCTAAATTTTCAAGAACGCTTTTTTAGAGGAATGGGTAAAAGTTTTTGCAAGTTTTTGCAAGTTCTTGCAAGGTTTCGTTTTAATTTTTTTTTGGTTTCGTGTTTTTTGTTTTTGTTTTTTTGGTTTATTTTTAATTTTTTTTTATTTATTTTATTTCGGCACTTTGCGAGAAAAACAACAACTTTTTGAAACCTTGCACATTTCAATGACAACTTCCGACACTTTCAAAAACGATAGAAAACAAAAAAGCGAAGATAATAGCTAACTGTGAAGTGAGCAAAAATAAGTGTGTAGGGCTAGTTTTTTGTATATAGTAATAGAATTAGATGCAACAAAGACGAAAGTAGTTTAAAATATTTGTAATAATGTAAAAATAATACATAATATATAATAAAGTATATAATATTAATTAAAAATATATATTTAATAAATGTAAAATATAATATATAATAATAAATAAAAAAATAAAAATTTTATATTAAATTGCGAAACCGTGTGAAATATTGCGAAAACCTGTAAAAAAGCATGATTATGTGAATATGTATATCGTTTATTTATTTTTTAAAACTTTTTGAAAATTTGCGAAAATTTGCAAAATATTGCGAAACAATACAAAAATATCAAAATATTACCTCCTGCGCACATTAGTTTATTGATCTGTATGAGTACGCGTCCCCTGTAGGGGAGGGTAATTTGCATTGTTTTAGTCTATTTCGCAATATTTCGCAATATATTTCGAAATATTTCGAAATAATGACCGTAATATTACCGTACTATAACGTAATATATTACGTAATAACCCGTAGCAATCGTAAGATTTTTGTAATATTGCGGGCCGTAATATCTTACATAATATTACATATATATAATTTGCTGATGTATATCATTTATTTATTTTTAAAAATTTTAAAAATTTGTGAAAATTTGCAAAATGTTGCGAAACAATGCGAAAACATCACAAAATATACGAAAACATTACTCCTGCGATCCTGCAACCCCCAAAGGGGCATTTTTTTTATTTCTCATTGTATCATAAGATTTTTGAAATATTACGGCAATAATTTACGTAAGATTACGTATATATCTGCTATAGCATAAACTTATGTAATTATTACCCCTATGTAATACTCCGAACTAATTGTAAGATTTTCGCAAGTTTACGCTTGCGTAAAAACTTGTGGAGGTTTACGCATATTTTTTTTTGCTGATGTGTTTAGTAAAGTTTGAACTTTGCTATATAGCAACTATCATCGATTGTGTGGGTAGCTTATTTTCAAAACTAAAAATTTGGTTAATTATCTTTTGATGTAACAGAACCCTGAACATCTAGTACAGAGGTCATATGTTACACATTTTAGCAAAATCTCCCAAAATTTGAAAAGCAAAAAAATGGGGTTTGCCAATTATTTTGACATCCAGTGGTTCAATTTGGATAAACGTTTTTTAAAATGAAGTTTTTATTAATGTGCATTTAACAAAAAAAAGTTCATTCAATTCTGATTACTGGATCAGAAGTTATTTAAACAAATTAGGTTTGTTATTTTTAGCAAGTTGGATCAAAAGAACCCTGAAATATACATAGATAGGTCAGGTATGAGTTTACTTATTTTTGAGGGTTTTTATGCAGATTTTTTCATTTATAGTAATTTTTTTGCTTATTTTTGAAGTTCTTTCTGCAGACCTTTTCTTTTTTAGTAACTCTATAATTAACCTAACCTATCTATGTATATTTTGAGGTCCTGGTCAAAATTGGCCAAAATCCAGTTATGACCTATATGAGAGATATCCGGGTTTTAGTGCGACAAAGAGGGTAGCTTATTTTTGAATCATAGGTATTTTTATATTTTTGGATCAAAACTGAGATAGCTTATTTTAGAATAAAGCTTATTTTTAGAAATATATGGTACTCCTCTAATAAAAACTCATCTTTTTTTGTAAATTAACAAATAGTAGATTTGCTTATAATATAGACCAACTCTAACTATAATATGGCCAAAATTTCTGCAATTTTTGTATAATCTTAAGCATTTTAATATTATACTAATAAAAAACTTCTTTTTTTTTTGTAGATTAACAATATATAAGAGTGCAAAGTAAGAATTTTCGCAATTTTTGTATAATCTTGAACCTTTTATAATATTGTACCAATAAGAATTCATTTTATTGTAAATTGACAATATGCAGGTGCGCAAAATAAGCTTTTTTATATTTTTTGTATAATCTTGGGCCTTTTTTAATATTGTATCAATAAAAACTCCTCTTTTAAAATTTTTAAAATTTTGTATAACTATACTATAGTACAAATAAAAAATATTAATTAATAATCTAGTATTATACAAATTTATAATACAAATAGCAAAAACTATCGTATAAATAGTAGTACTAGGTTTAGGCTGCGAATAAGTATTTAGGTTTACTTAGATATATGTCTGAGTTTTTATTCTTAGCGTTAGATTTAAAAAAAAATGAAATTTCTTCAGTATTGTAAAAAATTTCTATTAAATTTAATAAAGATAAAAGCAAGGTCTCACCTTAACATTTAAAAAAAAAAATAGTAGTACTCTTTAAAGGCCATAACAGATATTATGTAATATTATAAAAAGTAAAGATAAAGTTTGGAACTGGTTGTATAGTACAGAACACCTAAAGGCTTCTCAAACTTTAAAAGCTAAGGGCCGTGTCATTAATTACCCGATTATTTTTTATCAGATGCCTACTTCCTCTCCCTCTTCTTTAATATATATATAGTCAGGTTCCTTATATATAATTTCATTTTTTTTTACTCCCCTTCCCTCTAAAAAATCATCTAATTTTTGTTACTCCTCTAATAGTATTTAATATAAAAATAATATCAAAAAAAAACAAGTCTTTATTTTGTAGTTTAACTAATTTACTACAAATAAGCAGCTCTAATTTTTTAAAACTTATTATATATTTTTAATTTATATGAGTTTAAAAGTATGATATTTTTATATGATATAGAAAAAATACTTCAAAATGGAACAAGTCACATGGTTTTGCTTATTGCTATTGGTTAATTTTAAAATATTTTGAAATTAATTTTAAAAAATTAATTTTTAACCAATTAAAATACAGGATTTCAAAAAAAACATCAAATTTAATTATAAATTTTTGAAAATAAGACAAGTCACGTGACTTTAGTCTTTAGATGTTCTGCACTATACTATATTTGAAAAAATCAACATGTGTTAAGGGTAGAGTGAACGTAGATCATTTTTCATATGATCTACGTGGTATATTGGAATTTTATATAGTAAATAAAAAAATGCTTCTGATAAATTTTTTTAAGATCTTGACCAATTTGTATAATATTTTTATAATAGGTAGTTTTTAATAGTTTGTTTATAATAATGAAGTTGCGCAATATCCATTGCTTTAAAAAAAATCAACTTTACATATAATTAAATTTTTGTAGAACGCTATATGATTTTTGTAGGTTGTACAAAGAATTGATAGGTCAGATCATATGATGTTTATATGTAAATCATATGATATTATATAAATTGGTTACACAAAGTTGATCTACAATCGGGTTTATATGAAATTGGAAATTTGTACACCCTACCCTTAAACCTGAATTTGATACACAACTAGTTATTCAGTTTTAAAATAAAACTGAATTTAAAACTAAACCAGATTTATTATACAATCTGGTTAAATCAAAAAAAGTATTACAAATATATAAAAAAAGAGGTAAATTTTAAACAAAAAAAAAGGTACAAAACATAAATATAAATTTGTATATCCTATTCAATTTCAAAAATTTAATGATATTTGAGTACTAATAATCACTTATTTATTTTATATTTAACCAGTTGTATTTATATACGGTAATTATAAAATGCACCTATGGTGTTGAACACCATAGGTAAATTAGATTTGCAAATTCGTGTAACAAAAACAAAAAAAATAACTTTTATGAAACAAAAAATAAATTTTTATTACCTTAGGGTTAGGGTGAGACCTGGGATGGGCAGGAGGCATAGTTTATACTAAAATTTAGCAGGAAATTTTTTTTATTAGAGACCCAAAGGCGGTTTCATAAGCAAAATTTTAAGTTATGAATGTTTTTTTAAAAAATAAAAAAAAACCAAATTTTATATTACACCTGATCTTAAATTTTGATCGGCTATTCTAATAGTTTTGTGTAACATGGTGTTCAACACTATAGGTGCATTTTAGTAAACCCGTTTATATATTCGGTTTGAGTTTATATATATAACCATTTATAAAATGATCTTCAAAACTTTTTTTGATGATCCTCTGGACCAAAACTTTCCATAAATGCTAATCTACAAAAATTTTGTAGTTAGTATTTTTATACATAACAAAACTTTATCGAGAAGCAACTTGGATACAGAACTTCAGATTTTATATAAGAAGACTAAAATAGAGCTAAAAAAGATTTCTCCTTGTGGGTTTGGTTCTTCAGGTAGAAGACTTTGTTGCTATAGAAAATGTAGTAGGGCTCGAGTTTTTTGTTAAAAAATATGGAAGCTTAGACAAAAGCATACTTTTGGTTATTTATACTATTCTACAAAATGTAAAACTCATACTCTTTACAAGTTTTGGTACTCCCGCTATCACTCTTTGGTCTTTTCGAAATTTCGCCAAAAAGTAGGCAATTTAGTTTACCCTCTCCAAAAGATTGGTAGTGTTCATTCTTTCACTATTCTTTTCAAATTGGAAATGCACCTACCTAATCAGAATCAAGTCACCAGTGAATTTTAAATACTGTGAAAAAAACATGAATGATATGTAAAAATGTTTTGGTAAAAAATTCGAGATGAAATTTTTTTCTAGAACTTTCTTTTAAGTATAGTTTTTTTCTATTACATAAATATATCAAAAATATAATTTTGATCATCAAATGGTATAGAAGTATAAGTCTATTACTTTGCTCCAGACAACAAGACTTTGTATAACAGTAAATTTGCAAATTCTTATGTTTTCTTTTTTGATTCCAAGTTTATCAAGCCAATTTTGATGATTTAACTACTATTAGAATCAAAAGAACCCCTTCTTTAACTTTCAATTAGAACACAAGAAACTTTTACTTAATAGCATCATTTATATTTTTAAAAGATTATTTTAACTAATCATATGATTATATAGAGTAAGTTACTCATTTAACTTAAAGAACATAGTAAAGAATTGATTAACTTTAGTAGAAGATTTTTAGCCCTCTGCTTAAAATTAAGAACTAAAAGAGTATTAAATACCAAAAAATATATATTTAAAATTTAAGACTTTTATATGTATACTTTATTTAAATGATTTTTTTATACTGTATATAAAATTGGGTGAGTCAACTATATTCTAAACCATTATATGTGGACATGTCCCTTGACTGATACTTACTGCGCACTAATAAAAAGCTTTCCTTACGAAATTTTGGTATTAAAAAAAATTCTTTTTAACCTAATTTAACTGTTAATAACAAACCCTAACCCTAATTTAACTACGAAAATTTTTTAACGAAATTTCTTAAATTGGTGCTAGGGTCTTAGTAACAGACCAAATACACACTTTTTATTGGAATGTTACAAATAAGCATATATCATCATGTTACAATTATTCTGCGATCCGGTGGCAAAATTCTTTAATAATAAAAATTTCAATTTACAATTATTATAAATAAACGCATTATTATTTATATAAAATAAAAATATGATACATAAAAATTTGCATTGCATTATTATTATAAAATTTAATGTAGAGTAGCACAGAAAATGTAACACACACATATTAAACTTCATAATTCGCGTAGCATAATGTTTCATTACAAAATAGCTAGCTAATAAATAATTCGAATAAAGATATTAATTTTCAATCTCTACCTAAAATTGTTAAAATTATTACAAATTTGTTCAACTTAATCAAAATAACTATCAAAAGGCAAAAAACGAAAAGGGAATATAAAATTTTTATCTAACGAAGTTCTTTCACAAATAATTGTAAGCAAACGAACGAGAGCATGATGAAACTCATAAACAACAATGCCAATTTCGTAACATCTGACCAATAAGCTGAGGCATCAAATCCAAAGGTTGATAAAATAGTTGCACCAGGCACCTGTTACCGAAAAAATAAAAAATTTAAATTAATCTTAATTTGATAAAATATTATCAGTTATTATAATTAATATAAATATAAAGTTGCATACATCTATTTGCAGACCATATTTCTCTTCCGTCAGCTGAAGATATTTAACTTCATTGACGAGCATAGCTTCAAATGCGTAATTGAAAAAGGATAAATTTTTAAGCCAAGCTAAGTAACCCGGAATTGATTCTATAATAGAAAATGTCAGCTATTTGGATTCAAAAAACGAAAATTCAAATGTATAAGTATAAATACTCACCTTTATTGAGCAGCAAGCCACCAAACAGCATACTGAATAACATGACCAAACTACTCAAAAGGCTGGCAACACCAACTTCTTTGAAAATAATGCCGATACATAGACAGATGCTCGCTGCGGTAAGGTTAAACAATACCAAGACGAGCAAGAATTTGAAAAACTCGGAAAACCCAGGAACTAGACCAACCATATTATAAATAATTACGCTCATGAGAATTGGGGGCACAACTCTCAGGGGGATTATGTCAAAGAGAACCTAATAAATTATAATTGCATATTAATTTAATTTTGTATGATTCAAGGAAATCTGAATTTAAAATTTAAAAATACCTTTGATGTGAAATATGTGATTGGAGCGTAATATCCGTTGGCCCGTTCCTTAACAAATATTATTCTTTCTGCTGCGAAAACATTAAGAGAACTCAAGCATCCAAAACCAAGAAGAGCACACATGAAGAATAGTATACCCATGCGATTTTGGAACCCAGCGATGTCATTAGTAACCTTGTAGAACAAAGCACCACAAAGTACTAAAATAATCCACTGTTAATAATGATATAATGATATAATGATATAATGATATAGTTGAAATATATATATGTGTTTAAATGAAACTTACACGCAAGAAAGATACTGATACAATAATGTGTTAGCATTAGCATAGGATTTCTATACAAATTCTTAAAGGTACGGTCCGATAAAATTTGAAATTGTGTAGCCCACGATGCACGGCGATGAGAACTGAGAATTAATGATTCTTGAACCGTTGTTAAAACTGGTTCATCCTGTTCGCTGCTGAATTCATTTTGACAAAGAAATATTATTTTAAAAAATTGATTATAAAATCCTTTAAAAACAAACTTTTTCTTACCTGTTTACAGCAAGATCTATTTCAGATCTAACTCCAGTGGCAATTTGACTCTTACGATAACTATCAACTAACATCCTTAAATGATCGCTCATGTTATCGCCAATTTCTCCCATATTAATACCATGGATGCTGTTTTCTCTTGGAAGGCTGTTTTCTCTTGGACGCCGGTTGTTTAGCTCGAGATTTTCTTCTGATGTTCGAGATGGAGATGGTGCGTATAATTGTGAATCCTGAATCTCATGGATTGAATTTCGGGTTGGAAGCTGAGGTCGAGCTCCTGGTATAGAAACGTTTCCATTTGAATCTTGATTTTCGTTCGTATCGTCATGATGTCTCGCGGCATACATGGTCAAATCAACTAATGATCAAGTAAAAATACAATATATTAGTAATATTATAACGAAAATTTTTTGAAATTAATAAACTATTGTTTAAAACATACCGAGATAATCTGCAAGATTGAAACCAGGAGGACATTTATGCCCAATGCTTTCAAAATAAGATTGACATTTATTTGCTTCACCCGAATATATCATGTGGCCATTGCCAAGCAATAATAGCTGGTCAAATAAAGCAAATATATTGCTTCTTGGTTGATGAATAGTACAAATTACGGTACGGCGATAATCTCTTGCCAAAGTAACAAGAGATTCTACAACATTATAAGCGTTGTAGGCATCTAATCCTGAAGTAGGTTCATCAAGGAAGAGAATTGATGGTGAAGTAACTAGTTCACAAGCAATCGACACACGGCGTTTTTCTCCACCCGAAATTGATCGTGTACCTGTTTATATGAAAATAAATTGATATCTCAAAGACAACTATAGTTTTAAATTTAGCTGAAAAACACAAATTATACCAGTATCCCCTATTTTTGAATCTCTAATTTCAAGAATTCCGAGTTCTTTCATAGTTTCGATTACTCGATACTTTTTCGCTTCGATTGTCATTTCAGCCGGTAAGCGTAATAAAGCGCTATATAAGATTGTTTCATAGACAGTTAAGGTGGGTAGTAAATGATCTTCTTGATCGACATACCTGATAATAAAATAAATAAAATAAGGTTACTATATATAATAAGCATATTACACATTAAATAATTAAATAATAAAGTCAACACGTACCCAACCACACTCTTAAATTCCTCGTCTCTAACATTCCTCCCATTTACATAAATGTCACCACTAACATTACCAGCTTTATTTTTACGAGCAAGAATGTCCAAAAAACTAGTTTTACCAGCACCAGAACCACCCAAAATTGCCATAACTTGACCAGGTTTTACAACACCATGTATTGAAGAAAGAATTACTCTATCACCAACAGAATAACCGACATTTCTAAAAAGTAATGTGGCTGGAGTATGATTAGCCATAAGTTTTGCGGTCTCATCGTCAAGTACAATTTCGCCGTAAGAATCTTGTGATCTTCGTTCACGAGACAAACTATGAATAACTTAAATAATAAGTAATATAATCAAGTTAATCATATAGATAAATTTTGATATAAGTTAGACATCTTTCTTGACTTTCATTTACCTGCAAAAATAACTGCAACAAAAATTAATACTAATAATACCGAAAAGATAACAGATGCTGTATTATTAGGTTTACGTGGTCTCTACGTTCCATAACAAAAAAATCAGCATCAAATCAATTTGGGTCAATTATTAAATAATGAATCATACTCACTTCAAATCCGGGGACTTCAGTGTAATGGAGACATTCGCCACTATCGCAATCCAAAATTATATTATCATCACCAAAAACTGACAAAATTAGTTCATTCATTGCAGGCTCTAATTAATCAATTCAAAAATAAAATATTTTCTAATTTAGTTTATATGGGAAATTATTTTGAATCATTATCTTTCACAAACCTGAAAATCTGCAATCATTTGTATTTTTACATTTAAAATCGGCTGGTCCTTTAATTTCTTCCACTAACCATTCAGATAGGTCTAATACAAAGATTAAATTTTCTTGATGAATTATTTGCAGATTAAATTATTTTTCAACAATCTAATAAATGACGTACCAATAGAACCATCTTTTCCACATAACATTTCCCCAATTACACATTCGCATTTAATTTTATCACATTTATAAGTTGTAGTATTTTTATCATCTGTAATTTCTTGATCAAAAGAACATCCATTTAAATGACAATAAAATGATTCAGTTTGATTGATCCAAACTGTAATAATAAATTTAAAAATGAGTGAAAAAAGCGAATTATAATATAATTATATGTAATGAATGATTATGAAGATATTTACATTGAAAATCACAATTTTCTGTGGTACGATTGCAAGAAAAAGTGACTTGAGGGGGTTGATCAGGAAGCATGTCTAAAATTTTCCTATCTAAAAGATCCATGCAGAAATGATTCAGTTAGAAAATTTGATAATATATAAAATAATATATAAAATAATATATAATATATAAAATAATAATAGATAATAGTAGCACCTACTTTTTACATCACACATTTGAAAATTCTCGCGTACAATAAACCCTCCTTTATAACAAGTACCATTCATCCCTGTAACCACCATACGATCACAAGCCCGATCGTCATTACAGACTGTAGTATAACATGAAATTTGACATTTTCAAAAAGAAGGTGAAAAAAAGGGTGAAAAAAGGTGTATATAAATATATATATATAAATATATATATATAAATATATATATATAAATATATATATATAAATATATATATATAAATATATATATATAAATATATATATATAAATATATATATATAAATATATATATATAAATATATATATATAAATATATATTATTTGAACAATTATAATATACCAACCATTACAATTGATTCCTCCCCATCCTTCAGAACACTGACAGAGTTCATCTGGTTCGCGTGGTTTACGATTGATCCCATCTGCCAAGGAACTACATGCTAAAAATATAATTTATAGTTTTGTCATCAAACCACGAATAAATAGTATCGATATACCAAATCTTGAATAGTCTGTGGATCCCCACGTACAACACATGTGAATTCGTGTTCCAACCCTAACCTTATATATAGGATGAATCAGCAGAAACAAAGAAAATAAGTACCTTAAATTCTTAAAAAAATTTTTGGTTTCAACTGATTCATCCTATATTTTTTTTCTTTTTTTTTTGTCTTTACGATTTTTTTTTATGAAAAAATTATCGATCAAAAAAAAATACTCAGAATTAGATCAAACAAAAAAAAAAACATACCTGGTATTGAACAATCGTTACCAGTAAAACCGGAAGGGCATTCACACCTTCCACTATAATCACTACAGTTAGAAAAATGCGAACATGGAAAACCTTTAAGGTGACAATCAAAACAAGGAGGACATTTTGGGTCACGTTCAGGTTCAGTTTGCAATAAACCGAATTCAAGAGGGGAACGATGTGATTGAGGGAGATAAGCAGCTCTAGGAGAGATCAGTGAGTTTAAAAATCGTTCACTGTCACGACGTGATGGAGTTTTTGCCGAAACGATCTGGAATAATAGAAAAGTTATCCAGAGTAGTATATAAAATATTGAACCATGACATCTTTTTTTGAGTGCAATATACATCACGAGCACCTTTCTATATTAAAAATTAAAATAAATGATATTTTGATATTTGAAATTCTAGTTAAAAATATTAAAGATCAAACACCTTTCAAAAAAAAGATTAATATATATATTACAATACCGTTTATATAAAAGTCATAAATAAATGAATAAATTTAAACCATTTTAGCCAAATTATCCTTATATACGTAATCGAACATCGATAACATGTGACCAAATATTTATATCACGTGTATATGAAAAAACGCCGAACTATAGAATTAGCTGCTATTGTAATTAGCTGAAAAGTGTTGTACATCAAACTCCTGAGCTTGTCTCAAACCTTCATTTTTTTAGCTTATATATGAAAGAATAATGGGAATTGATACTTTCACGCCCTATTCGGGTTTTGCCGCCAATGTAAAAAAAATCGGTTTTGTATCTCGGAAATATTAAATGAAATTAAAATTATCACATCTAATCTGTTCCTTATCAGTTATAACGGTTTTAAAGAAACAATTCACAGAATTTTCCGAATTTTTCTAAATTTGTAGAATCCGCAGTTATTAATCAATTCTATTTCTATTGGTTAATTTGGTTAAAAAAATTTGAGGTGTAGCTTATTGTTTGACCCAGTCAAAAATATTTGATAGTGCTAGGTCGGATCGGATCAACAGCACAAATTCGTACAATTACAGATTATTTTTTTTTTACGGAAAAATAACCTTTTCAAGTTTAAACTTTTTTATTACGTAAAGCAACGGCCGAGTTTGGAATTTTACGGCCGGGTTTGGAATTTTTGAATAGGCCCAGGTCTGATAAATCCCCAGTGCATGTAACGAGTCCACGTGATTGATTATCTTTTTATTATCTGATATATTTCTGTCAACGTTAAAATTCACTGAAATTACCAACATGTCGGTAAGATCAATTCATTTTTTACTCGTGTTAATTTTAATAATATTTATTATTAAAGTATTAGAAATCGTGAGTACTTACTTTAACACATTCAATAATTTAATAGTGAGTATAAGGATTAAGTGAACCGGTTGGAATATATGACTATATTTGAGATGATGAATATTATCAACAAATAGTAAATTGGAATTAGAGACTGATCATCTAGCAAATATAAAATTATGAATTATAAAAAATTCCGTAGATAAGTGTGATCTGAATATAATATATATATATATATTTTTTTAGCGGGATTTTGTTATTTTATAAATAATATAAGATATTCATTTATTTTCCAAAATCAGAAGGATGTTTAAATATTTGGATTGAATTTAGGAGATCCGAATGGAATATTATTGCTACAAATTGAAAGAAAAAGTAATTTACTCATTATCAATCTGTGGGTGTGTGGGTGAGTGTGTGTGTGAGTGTGTGTGTGTTGATCTTCACAAAATGTATGGTTATTTCCATGAATGTGAAAAAAGCATTATTGTCAAATCAATAGATGTGATCCGGATAAACTATTCTGGTAAACATATAAAATTGGGTATTATATTTAAAAAAAGCACAATAATATGGCATTCATTTATGATCAACAATCTACAGATTTGAATGATCCATATGAATTACTTTTCTTGATTATTGTTGTTACATATGGAATAAGATTATTAGATATTTAGCCAACCTAGTTTGCTATATATATGCAGTGTAATAGCTTAAGTACGTAAGTACGTACGTGTGTACGTACGTATGTACATGCGTAAGCTGGATTATATCAAATTTTACCGCATATAGTTAGGTCGCGCAATCTTTTATGCTTGTGTCTTTCTCGTGCGAAGATATATGCTTGAAAGGAAATTTTCATCTGCATCTTTATAAAATATTTGAAATTACTATTGTTATCATTATTTCAATTATAATTATAAACTATTGTGTTTGGGGTATTAAATCAAGGTGTGACGTTTTGTGATTGTGATAAAAAGCTTCTTTTAAGCCTTCATCTATATTTATTGTATTATTTTATTCTATTTTATATTTTATTATCTTTTTTTCTTGTTTTAATCGGATTTTTTACCGATATCGCTAAAGATTGAAATATATTAGCGTCTTAGTGAAAGAATTCGATAAATTTAAATTATATCCATGTGACTATGAAATACTAATTATCAGTACTGTAAAATTTGAAACGAGGCCGGGGGCTATAGATAACGTTTTGACGTAAAAAAAAAAGATCTAGGTTTGAAGTAGGTGAAAGCTATACGTATAAAAAAAAAATTGTTGAAAATCTAAGACTACGTACTGTACGTAGTCTTAATTAATAATTGATAGTGGTATATTATATATTACACTGCCCACTATACTTAATTATTAGTCCAACAGCAAAGCCGCCCGTTTTTAATTTTATTACAGCTGTTTTCACAAATTCTGAGACACCTAAAAATTTGATCGTTTCCCGAAACCTCAGTCTCATTCTAAGAATCATCTCAAATTTTTAAACAGCGAAATAGTTACCGAAAAATTAGTGTTAGGTGATTATTAGAACATAGGGATGTTAACAGTCCAGTCTGGTCTTAAGACTTTGTTATTCTAGACCAGTCCAGACTGGTCCATAAGATTTAGAGCCAATCAATTTTTTTTGTGATCGTTAGTTAAGATCGGACCACATAACATCCCGAGACCAAGGAGGCATGCAAATTTTTAGGGTGTCCCAGAATTTATGAAAAGCGATAAATTTCTAATTTCTATAGACATCAGTAACTTATTTATTCGGTCGTCAATTACTATAGCGAGCACAGTCCGACCCATTCCGTATCCTATTCAGAAATAATATTCGTCAGAAATATTTGTCAGAATTAATATCGTCAGAGATAATATTTCGTCAGATACTCATTACATAATTACGTGGCAGAACTCGAGCATTAGCGTCTTTCTCAATACTTCAAATCGGCCCAACTTTATCCCGAATGTTTCGTGTACACTCTCAAAACTAAATACAGTCAACTCTCTCTAAGTGCAAAAGTAAAATCTTGAATTTAAAGAAAAGTTCTTAGAGAAAGTTGACTGCATATGGGAAAGTTAATAGAAAACAGGCAAATTTTTCTAAATAAATTTTTTTTTTTATCTCAACAATTATCAAACCAAATTCAATAAGTTTTTTTTTTTATTATAATTCTATATAGAGTAATAAAATTAAAATAAAAAAAAAACTAGTTCAATTGAAATATTGTTAATATATATATATATACTGTATATTAATAATTTGCCTGTTTTCTATTAACTTTCTCCATATACTATATACAACAGTATATACAGTTAAAAGTGCCTTCTGGTGATAATTATTAACAAGTTTGATTACATACAGTAGTAAGGAAATACAGCTAAATGCACAGTATCAGCTTGCTGGTTTTATATATTTTGCTCTCTGAGTAAACAATCTCTTTTAACTACACACTTTGCTTTGTGCACTTTCTTCTCACGTCAATTTTATATGTTGTGTGATAGCCTATGAGACTTATGAGACTTATAGACTTATGAGACTTATGAGACTCGACTTATGAGACTTATGAGACTCAATGTTATGGACATTATCGGGATGCTTTGAGATAAAGATTAATCTACTACAGATATATAACTATATACAGCACTACAGTACTATAGTTAAACTGATTCCAATTCTTACCTTGAATCGTATCAACGGTATTTAAAGGTCTGAATGGATTTCCTCGAAAGCGATTTCGCCGACAATTAAAATCAGCCAAAATAAACGCTAATTCTAAATAGGGCTAAACTATACGAACTTAGTTAATACAGGACTATAATAATCAACTCTTGGGAAATATAAAAATACACGTGTATAAAGAATAGTGGTCATATGATCATGACATCGATTTAATCGAAAGAGACAAAAAAGTTAGATGACGATAAAAATGCGTTATATATAATTAGCTTTTAAGTCGATTGTTAAATTCTTTTTTTTTCATTTTGTGGCGTCTAATGGAATGTCAGACAAGTATCTTTCTTTCACAAAATCATGATACGTGCGACCAAGTCTTGGCTAAGCAATAATTTGGTAATTGATAGAAAGATTGAATGAAATATAAAACGAATTTTTTTAAAGATCTTAAAAGAACAGTTTATTTCGGCTAATCTCGGATTAATTAACCTTTCACTTCAACATTTAAAATAAAAAAAAAAACCTGGGGTAATAGATAAAAAGAACAAGTAAAAATAAGCTATATCTGTATATCTTTATATACCGGTATATATATTATATTTATATATATATTTAATAATATATACATCGATTATTATATGATAATTATATGATAAGCAATTAAATATAAATATTTACATAACGATAATAGAAATATAATTAGAATTCAAGTAATGGTAGAATTTTTTCACACAATTTCAATAAATAAACGATAATGAGAAATTCTCATGGAATCACGAATTTATGAATTAATATAACAGATAAAAGATGACGAAATTCAATGGCGCAGTTGAACACACGTGAGTTAGCGGAGATTTTCACATTTTAAAAAGAAGACCAAAAAATCGAATAACTTTGGATATCTTTGTAAAAAACATTAGAGATAAGACCCAAAACGGAAACGGAAATATCACAAGAGTACAAAGGGTGAACAAAGACTCGCGTGTCTCCCGCTCTTTCAAATTTTGTTTGTAATCGACAAGTGTAATTCGAATAGAACACGACATTAATCTAATAATCAACTAAGGAGTATTTGTCATACTATGTTATCGGATATTCGGTTATTTCTCGAATCTTTCACCGATCTAATCATCATCATCATCACTCTCTAAATAGTTCGCTATTCTCCGCCAAACTATCTCCGAAGAAAATGGCTACTAACTAAATTTCAAAGTCATTCTCTGATTAAATAAATGTCATAATTCGTCATATCGCATGATTTAATTATGTGTTTAGTGGTATTTCGCCGCAATAAATCAGTTTTCTTAAAGAAAGTATTTATATCATGCGGTTACTCAATCAGCAAAACGATGCTAATTTAGCGAGTATTACAAATATTTAAATAAATGAGTTCTAAATAAATGCGCGGTAACTTTTTAAATGTGGTAAGACGAGATCAGATATCGTTAAGCTATCGTAAATACATCGTACATGTGGCAAAAGAGAAAAAAAAAACGAACGAAACACCAAAATTTTCAAGAATCAATCAGGATTCACCAATAAAAGAGATTTTCTTGTGTGATATCAATGAACCTGCCGAATATTGAGAAGCAGGTGTCAACGTGGTTTCTTTACGACATGAGACAGGTTTCTTGTTTCACATGTTTATTGTTGCACTGATAAGAAAGAAATGCAATCCGATCAGCGAGACTGTTTCTCTTCTAAATTGTCATTATCTGAATTTATATTTTATATATCTGATATATATAAATATCGATTTATATCATATCTGATTTTTTTATTATATCTGAATTTATGTGTATTCTTATATTCTTATTGATGTACTATATAAATGTACTGTATTATTATTTTTTTAATTGTATTTTTTTTAAACTTGGAGAACAAAAATTATTATGGCTTACGTGTACGTATTGGTTGTTCTTAGTAAAGCGAAAAAAAAAAAAAAATAAAAAAAAAAAAATAAAAAAATTAAAACTCATTCTCATCCGTTCATTGCTGCTAGATTTATTCTTTTTTGATAGCCTCCATTATTGGAAATTGCTCCGACTAATAAATATCTGCTGATGCAAGTATTTATCTTCCCCTTTTCTTTTTCCATCTAACGAAAATAATCAAACTTTCTATCATTTTTTTATTTATTTATATAAACTGCTACTATTGCTACTATTGATATTATAGCTACTATACATACAATTAATTATCTTTGTATCCGTTTGATACATATTATAGTTATTGATAGGTTAAAACCTGACGTCAACGTGATCAGTTTTTACTTTTCCTATTATAACTATAGGAAAAGGTACAAAAAATTGAATTTTTATATATCCGTGTCCGTATATACCAAAAATAAAACTGTTGACGGTTTGAATTTGGAAGGCTCGCTTTTTCTTCGCTTTTGTGTTCGACAGGCTGGACCATGGCCGATCCACGATCTTTCAGAGACAAATACTATAGGTTGCGGGAAAAATACGATGCCCTTAACAAGGTTCGTTAACTTTCTAATTTTATACATATGTATTTATGTATATATATATATTTTTTTTTTCTAGCTTATACGCGTGTTAGTTCATTTCGAAAATGTATAAACTTTTGACTTTCTTAATTTCCATAGCAAAGGGACGAATTAAAACAAAACCTAGAGATAACCAAACACAAGGCGCGCAAGCTAAAAGAGCATAACAAGTAAATTTTATTTTTTTTTTTTATATCTCGTTTAGATCGTGAATTCGTTTTCAAATGTTTAATTTAGTTTTTTTTCTTTTTTCATACTTGACTTTATTATTCCTTTTTATTTATTCTTTTTAAACCTTTATTTCTTTTATTCCTTTTTATTTGTTCCTTTTAAACCTTTATTCCTTTTCCTTTATTCCTTTATTACATTTATTTTTTTTTATTTTGCCTCTTTCTTTTATTCTATCACTTTCTTTTATTCCTTTCATTTTTTTCAGCCGTTTACTCGACCTAATGATGGACATGAATCCCAGTCTTGTTGATGACGTATCCGGGTAAGTAGTTTAGATTTGGTTAAATTCTTTGTAAATTTGATAAACTACTTTATTTCTTTTCTAGTTTATTTTTAATTGGTTTGATAACACATTTACTAATTTTATCCTTTTCCTCTTTTATAGTAGCTCTTCGTCTGATGAGTCAGACGTACTATCTGATGCAACCTCAGACGATCTCGATACTAGTATAACTCCTATTAGTAGATACGGTATTTATCTATGGTCTATTTTTTATGACTAAAATTTTTGTCGTTCTATGCTAAAACATTTTAATTTATATTCCCTTTTCTATTGATCTATTTCTTTTTTAATTCATCTTTCATTTTATATTCCATTTATCTTTCATTCACCATTTATCTTTCACTTATCCTCATTTATTTTTATTTTTATTTTTATTTTTTTTTTTTATTTTTTTATTTTTTATTTTTTTTTTAATTCTTTATTTGTCTTAGAACAACCAAAACAATCGCCCAGAGACTATAGAAGAAAGGTGTCACCACCTACAACACGAAAACCCCATGTATCTCCTCAAGCATCAGGTTCAAGAGCTACCGGAAAACGCAAAGTAACTTTATTTTTTCGTTTTCGATTATCTTTTATTCTGATATTCATTCTATTCATTTCTATTCATTCCTATTCATTCCCTTTTTTGTTTGTTGATCTACAGACCGATGAAGGTATTGGTGCTGATGAATTACCAACACAAAAACGTAGGCGCAAAGCTCCGGGTGTGGTAATCTATCTCTTTCATTCATTTTATTTTTTAATTATTTGTAGTTCAAAATTTGTCTCTCATCTATTTTTAATTATCACTAATTCTATATCTATTTCTTTTATAGAAAAAGAAACGTGACGATCGCACCGATGCTAAGAGGATTGAGGTTAGTATATTATTTTTATTTAGTAACTTATGTTTCATGTAATGTCAAACTTTTATATTGTCACACCCGTATTCAATACTTTATTCATTAAATGCTATCTTTTATTATTATTATTATTATTATTATTATTATTATTATTTTTAGCCTTTACCTATGAATCCCGATGGAACCTTAAAATTACCTGTTACTATTGGAAAAGGTACCAATGAGGTGACAATTTATCGTATAGGTAATTATTACATTCTTCTATTTAATCAATTTGTTTAATTTATATTTTTAATTTATATTTTTAATTTATATTTATTTTATAATTTATTTTATTATAATTTATTTTATAATAATTTACTTTATAATTTATAGGAAATATAGTCTGGGATAAAGAAGCTTATCATACTAATCGATATATATTTCCGGTTGGTTTTATGAGCAAAAAACAATATTTGAGCGCTGTAGATGTTACAAGGAGAACGACATACACCAGTGAAATATTGGATGGCGGTGATACTCCAATCGTACGTTTAATTGACGTTATATATATATTACTTTAAAAAAAATTCATCATTAATAACCTTTAATTTTTGTTTTTTTTTTTCAGTTTCAGGTTACCGCCGAAGACCAACCTGGTCGCAAATTTTCTGCTAGTTCATCTAGTGGTGTTTGGAAAAAGATTCTTGATGAAATTAATATTCAAGGTGTCCCTTCAAAAACTCATGCTAGCGGTCCCGAAATGCTTGGTCTAAGTCATCTAGGTATTACAAAATATATTCAGGTAAATATTCCTATTTATTCTTTATTCTTTATAATAATTATTTTGCTATAATCATATCTTTATTATTACTCTTATAATTGTCGGGAATGTTGCTAAAATCTAATAATTTGATTGGTTAACCAATAAGGTTTTTTAATTTTGACATCCAAATTTCAGCATCATCCCCGACAATAATTATCTTATTTATAATATTCATCTTTTTCATTACTTTTTTCATTACTTTTTTCATTACCTTTTTCATTACCTTTTTCATTACCTTTTTCATTACTTTTTTTCATTAATTTTTTCATTAATTTTTTCATTATTTATCCTCTCTATTTAGGAATTACCCGGTGCTGAAAAATGCACAAAATATGTGATGCAACGTTGGATTGATGATGATCAACCACCACCACCGCCGCCACCTCCTATGAATATGCCAGTTATTAAACGTGAACCCATGGATGAAGAGGAGGATGATGATGATGACAGATCCGCGATTACAAATGGGCATGAACAATACGAACATCAAATAAAAACTGAAGCTAGCAGTCCCTAAATCGATTGTTCTACTAAAACTTTATCTCGTTCTATTTCTATTCTTACCCTCGTTTTGTCTGGTCGTTTCCTACGGGAAATCTCATTCCTCGTTACGAATTTTCGTAGATAACTCATTGTTACATATTCAATTCTCAGTTATCAATCTTTAAATCGTATTATTTTTTTTTATTGTAGTTAGCATAATATGATTGTCATTTATTAATTATATATGGGACAAATTTAGGAAATGTCTGGTCATTCATTCAATGTATATAGGAAAATCATCAAATTTTTGTGAAAAAAAACCGGGTATTTTTTTTTTTTTTTTTTTTTTTTAACTTCAATGATTTTGCACCTTTTAAACTCTCTTTTGAGTACTTTTTGAATCCATTCTTTTTTTTTAATATCATATGTCTATTGAATTTGAAAAATAATATATATATATAATTTTATTTTTATATAATCGTTTCTTTGTTTTAAATTTTTTTACGAATTCCATTTTTTTCTCTTTTACTTGCATAATATCTAATAAATAGGTTTATATATAGCATATATATATTTTATAAAAAAAATATATGTAGTTTTAAATTTTTTACTATACCGATACCCGATGCTAAATAAAAATTTGAGTCAAATATTATTAAATTCTAAATATAACTTATATCAGATATCGATATATCAATTACTGATTTGAAATATTGTTTAATTCGTGATTCTTTTGTAAACAATAGTACTGTCATAGTAAAAGTTGGGGGAATCTAATATAAGTTTTATAATAGAGCTGAATCCAGCTTCACCCACAAGGTAGGTCATCTTTTTTTCAAGATAACCTTGCTTGGAGCTCTAATAAAAGTTATAGAGCTGATGTTTGTGGTTCTAATAGTAGTAAGATCGGTAAAATTGGCCTGGTGGTTGTTGAGATACCCTAGCCTTTCTCTTTATAATCATATAAAATTTCTTTAAAAAATTTAAAGAAACCTTATATGATTGTAAGAAGAAAAGCTAAGGTATCTCAACAACCACCAGATCAATTTTACTGATTTTACTACTATTAGAACCACAAAAATCAGCTCTATAACTTTTATTAGAGCTCCAAGAAAGGTTATCTTGAAAAAAAGATGACCTACCTTGTGGGTGAAGCTGGATTCAGCTCTATTATAAAACTTATATTAGATTCCCCCCAACTTTTACTATGATAGTACTATTGTTTACAAAAGAATCACGAATTAAAGATTTTACGAGTGACGGAAAACAATTCTTGATTTTCGGTTTTAAACACCATACTTATAGAATTTTCTTATAACGATATCTGAAAATGAAATTTCAACAAGTACTTAACAGTTAAGTTCGTGTATATATTTTTTTTAATAAGATAAATTTCATTTATCATCCAGATGACCATTGCATAAATTAGTATTAGAGGTATTATTGCAATTAACTATAGTATGGAATAGCATAGGATAACCAATTTTAATTGACTCTTTTAATGATAAATTATTATTAAATAAAAAAATTTTTTTCAAATTGATAGCTTTTAACTCGATATTTTTTTTATTTATATTTTTTAAAATGTTATAACAATTTACAAATTGTTTACTTTTTGTGTACTAATTTTTTAGATATTATATAATTAACCAATTAAAATGTATTATTATTTGATTAAATATAGTACCTAACAAAAGTTTATTTGCCATTTGCAATTTAAATTTTATTATGCTAAAATTTTAAAGCAAAATAACAATAGAAAAATTAAATATTAGTATATATTAGTATTGCTATTATAGTACCAAAAAAGTTGATTTAATTAGAAGATTGTTGAGAAATAAAAATTTAAAGTTTAATAATTCAATTTTTTTTTAAATATAATATCAAGATTATAAAGTTAAACTTTAAAACTTTATTTCTTGATATTATACCTGTTTTTTATCAAATTAAATCAAATTTTTTTTATTATAGTTAAAAAAAAATAATTGAATTTAATATATTAATTTTTAAAATTTTTTAATTGTAAAAATTATTTAATATTTTATTTAAAATCAATTTTTAAATAATCATTTTATTTTTAGTTATAAATAATAGTTAAGACTTTTACTAAAATGCATATCAGAAATATAGTATTTTATATTTATATATATAATTTCCAAAATTAGATAATTGATTAATATAAGATATCTTAAATAAAAAATGTTCTATATTTTAAAAACCTTTTCTAACTCTAATTCTAATTTAAATATTAATCTAATATAAAAAAATTTATATTAAAAATATTGTATATAAATCTTAAAAAATTTAAAAAATATAAAATATTATAGATATATTTTATAGATAGCTGCTATTTGTACACTAGAATATGAAACACAGGTATAGTTATAATTTAAAATTTTGCTTATCATATGGGCCGATTTTTGGAATTTATAAGTAAAAGATTTTTTTTTTAAATTTAAAGCTAAATAACTTCTAATCTACTAATCTGTTTTAAATGATTTTACTACCAAAATGTTTGTTTTTCGAGATGATTTCAATGAGCCCAAAATCATTAAATCCAATCACAGAATCATAAGATAATGCACTGTCAAATAATAATGCATCTAGAGAGTAGGGTTAATTGGTTAGACCTATGTCTAACCAATTAACCCCTCCTTCTAGGTGCATCACTATTTAATAGCGCATTATCTTATGATCCTGTAATTGGATTTTAATAAATTTGGGCTCAATGGAATTGTCTCAAAGAGACAACCATTTTGGTAGTAAAATCATTTAAAACAGACTAGTAAATTAGAAGTTATTTAGCTTTAAAGTTTTAAAAAATACATTCTACTTATAAATTCCAAAAATTGGCCTATATATAAAACCACTTTGGGGTTCTAACAAAAAATAATCTACACTAAATTTTAGTATAAAATACTTTTTAACCCTAACTTCTAACCCTAACCTTAACCCTATTATTAAATGGTTTTTGTTTTTATAAATTTTTATACTGACTTCTTCCTTTATAATTACACAGTCTATATATATTATGCAAATTGTATGATTGTATGAAGGTTTTTATTATGATGTACTTATAAAAAGGTATTTGTTTATTAGTAAAGTAGTTGCAGATTTTGGTGTGATTATAAAAAGGTTTTACTATGATATGATTATATAAGAGGTGATTATATAGAAGAAAGACAGTATATTACAAAGTTTGCAAATTAATTATTTAATATGAAGTTTAATATGCTTCGCACCCATGTGATGTGCTTGTATATCGCACCTTAATTTGATTGGCTAAATTTGCCGATCATTATTTTTTTAAAAAAAAACAATTTTTAATAAAATTCTTTAGATTAAGAATTAGTCTATGAAATTTTAAGAAAAGTCTTAAAATTTTTTGTGCTTATATGCAAAATTTAGTGCTGAACAAGTTTACTTAGTCGAACTGGAAAGATTGTCTTAATAAAATTTAGAGAAATCATCAAAAAACAAATTAAAAAAATGAAAAATTGCGAATATCTTTAAATTTTATTAAGATAACCTTTTACTTCGACTAAGTAAACTTGTCCAGCACAAAATTTTGTATATAGGCGCAAAGAAATTTAAGAATTTCCTAGTAAACCTTCCATACTAACCCTAACCTAAAAATTTTCACAATAATTTGTTTATTTTTTTAAAAATAACGATCTACAAATTTAGCCAATCAAATTAGAGTGCGATATATAAGCACATTGCAGGGTGCGAGATATGCATTTATTCATTTAATATAGTCTGGTACAAAACGATTTGTACCTCAAATAGCTCTAATTAAAATATTTTTTGTACCAATTAATTTTTAATTTTTTTAATTTAATATAATTATTAGGTTAGAGCGCTGACATTTATTACCTAATATCCATTTACTATAGGGGCTTACCCCCACCCCCAGGTAAGATCTATAAATAGAATTTTGGCCAATCAAATTTAACTAAGGTAAGACTTTACTTGACCCCCACCCCCTAAAATATTACCTAATAAATGTCAGCACCCTTATTGGATTAATAAAAATAAAATTATTTTGATTATTTTATTAATTTTTTTTTTTTTTTTTTTTTTTTTTTTTT